>CM039475.1:756365-950754 GCA_022433065.1 Begonia loranthoides
AGAGACGCACAAGAGAATATTGTTTCGTAAAAAAGATATCGTAAGAGCATGTAAAGTTTGTTATTTAATAGTAAAATCATTTAGTGCAGAAAGATGTCGAGATACATTGGCTAGAATGATTATAATTGATGAGTTACCTTTTAATATTGTTGATGGAAAAAGTTTTATAGAATACTCAAATGAATTGGAGTCAAAATTTATTATTCATTGTCGCAAAACTGTTGCGAATAATATTTTCAAGCTCTATGTACAAGAAAAGAGTAATCTAATAGTTTTTTTTTTCTGAATTGCCCAGAAGAATATGTTTAACAATTGACATGTGAACTTCTATACATAATATAAATTATATGGTTATGACTGCTCATTTCATTGATGCAAATTGGTCTTTGCAAAAAAAGATTATCAATTTTTGTGTCATACCTAATCATAGATGATAAACAATTGCTATGATTATAGAAAAAATGTCTATTGAATTGGGGAATAGATAGTGTTGACTGTCACTGTTGACAACGTTTCTGTCAATGAAGTTACTTTGAACCATTTGGTTAAGACAATTAAAAACATGAATAGTTTGCTATTTGATGGAGAGTTTATACAAATCATATGTTTATCTCATATTGTAAATTTGATTATTTGCAATAGTCTAAAAGAGCATAATGATGCTATTATGAAAATTTGTAAAACTGTTAAATATGTCAGGTCTTCTCTTTCTAGGATGCAAAAGTTTAAAGCATGTGTAGATAGTGCGAAGGTTACAAGTAAAAGTAACATGTGTCTTGATGTTATAACTTGATGGAACTCAACATATTTAATGTTGGATACTGCTAAAAAGTTTGAAAAAGATTTTACAAAGTTGAAAGAATATGATAGTTAATATGCATATGACTTTCTTCAATGTAAGAATGTAAAAGTTCTTCCTTCTGATGAAGATTAGTGTGTCATTCGTCAATTCATAGTATTCTTAAAAGTATTTTATGATATAACATTAAAAGTTTCGTCGACTTTATATATTACCGTCAATGTATTTTTCTCATAAATATGTAAACTTATTCTTTACAGGAAACACTAGGGAGAGACGCAGAAGACACCAAGAGGCAGAGACCAAGCTTCGATAGGAAGCAAACACCAAGAGGCAGAGACGCAGAAGACAAACGTGGAAGAGGCAAACACTAAGGAGGCAAAGATGACGGAAGAAGTTTCATGGAGCTAAAGAGGCAGAGACACAGAAGAGAAGGCGAGTCGGGGAAGTAAAAGGAGAGAGTAGTAATTCTCGGAAAACTCATATCACTACTTTCTAAAGGTACAGGAGAAGTTAATTAGATGGGTTATTATCAATTTTCACAGTGGAAGCTGCCATTTCTTCAAAGAGACGCAGAGCAAAGAAGAAGATTATTGATGAGTTCGTTCGGACTAGTTTCAAATTGGAGGGAAGCTTCGCTCACAGTTATGGCGTTAAGTGAAACGTGAAGAATAAACGGAAGGTGACAGGTGATAACGTGTGTAAAGTTCAAGATGTTAAATGAAAAAAATTAAACATCAAGGTGTTACTTTAAAAGTATCCTAAATTGATAATATCCTAAAAAAAATTAGTCAAACAACTAATTTCAAATTAATTATCCGATTAAAACCCTAATAACTCTCTCTCTCTCTCTCGCCATTTTTAGCAGCACTTTGGGAGATAAATATAGGAGTTTAGTTTCTTGTGAACCTTGAACAACTAAAAATGGCATTCTCTAGATAGAATCAACGTCTATTTTTTGACAATATTAGAATAATTGGGATTCTATTTAAGAAACTCTGGAAAAAAACCCTCTCCACCCATCGTTTTCTCTTTGTTTTAGATTATTTAAGAGTTTCAATTAGAATGGACGCATAAAACCCAGCAAAGAAGAAGACTGTCAGCGGGGGAGGCTCTGGATTCATTGCGTCTTTGATTATCAAGCTACACTAAGGTTCTCTCTCTCTCTCTCTCTCTCTCTCTCTAGGATTTAACATTAGTTTAATTTGTTTTTGTCTGGCTTCAAGTGGCAGTGATTAGTTAGAGGGAGTGTTAATCTTAATGAGGTTTTTAAGCCTGAGGTTTAAAATGTTAATACAACTTAGTTCAGTCCAAAATGTCAATGGGAGAATTCCAACTTAGATGTCTGACTTTTCTCCTTTCTATCATTCTTCATATGAAGAGTCTTCATTTTATGTGATCTTCACTTGTTGACTTTCGATTTTCCTAGCTTTTGGATGTCTTCTCACTAAATTTGTTGAACTCTTAGTTTTAATATCTTCAGTTTGTTCAACTTTGAAATCGATTTTGGTGTCAAACTGATAAAATTATTGTGGCTAGATAAAAATGTTGATGCTTAGAGCAAGTAAAGTAAATAACAGTTTTGAATCTTATTAATTTTGATGGTCGAATAGCTTGTGCAATTCATTATTCACACTAAAATAAATTCAAATAATTTGTTACTCAATAAACCTAAATAGTTTTACAATCTGAGATCACCCAAAGAAAATTGAAAGGTTTGAAGTTAAATTATTTGTTAAAAATTTAACATACACTCTAAACTAAATATGTTTCCGATCTACTCAGAAAATTCGAAGGAAAATTCATTGTCTGTTATACTAAAAAATAACAAAAATTCAACAAAATAGAGCAGGAAAAATATTTTCTGTAGTAGTAAATATGAAAAGTGAGTCATTGGAAATTGAAATATGACTTATTTTTCGAGCGAAAAGTTAGTTTTCATTTTAAAAAATATTCTTTTTACAGTGAAAATGAGTTTTTCGTTGCAGAAAGTGAGTCATTAACTTATCTGCTGTAAAAACAAATTATAATTTTAATAAAAAATATGACAGTGATATTTATTCTGTTTATTTATCATAATTTAATAATTTATTTATTAGTAAAAATTATTTTTTAGTTGGATGTTATTGTAAAAAAAAATATTTTTTAAAAAAGAATATTAAAAAAAAACAGAGTGGATTCAGTGAGAACAGAGTTCCACGGAAAACCATGGCTGACAAAAGACAATGGTCCGCCCCACTCAGTCAACCAATCTCTCTTTCTGCATTTCTAATATTTTCATTAATTATTTCATTTACCCAAATGAAAAAAACCCTAACTTCATCAGATTTAGAATCTCCACAAATCTATACTATAAATTGCAGAGGGGACTCGTCAGAGTTTGCGAATTCAGGTGGAGGAAGAAAGGCACCATGGCTGCAGCCGCTTCGATTTCAGCAACAAAGCTCGGAATCTCCTTCATCCTTTTCCTCTCTGTAATTTTCGCCACCGTCTCTGGAGAAGACGACCAATTCGTCAGAACAGTGGATCGGGAGCTATTCGGCCTCAAAAAAGAAAAGCTCACCCATTTTCGTCTCTACTGGCACGATATACTTACCGGGAAAAACCCCAGCGCAGTCCAAATCCTCCCACCGCTTTCGAACGCGACGAGGACAGGGTTCGGACTGGTGCGAATGATCGACAATCCGCTGACCGCCGGGCCGGAGCTGAGCTCAAAGCTGGTGGGGAGAGCTCAAGGTCTCTACGCTTCGGCGGCGCAGGAAGGATTTGGTCTGTTAATGGTGATGAACTTCGGATTTGTTGAAGGTAAGTATAACGGAAGCACTATCACGGTGATGGGGAGGAATCAAGTATTCTCTCCGGTTAGAGAGATGCCGGTGGTCGGAGGAAGTGGACGATTCCGATTTGCTAGAGGGTACGTGGAAGCCAGAACTCGTAAAGTCAATAGTACCACCGGTGATGCTACAGTCGAATACAACGTCTACATCCTCCATTATTAACCATTTTGCTTTACTGCAACGTTTCTTTTAAGACAATTCCCTCCTCATCCTCCATTGCTGGAAAAGTAAAGTCTAAGTGATGTTAGCTGTACATTCTTGCTCATATAATTTTATATTATTATCTTTGTCGATATTATTATTGGACCCAAAAGAAGTGGGAGAAGGCCCATTGGGCCAGCCCTAAAAGCCCATCGGCCCAGATTTAAAATTAATAATTACTAATATTATATTGTAAAGTAGTAATGATGTTGTCACGCACGTCATAATCCTCAATCTAATTAAATATACAATAAAGTTTTTAACCTAATACAAAGCACCTGGTATCAGCTATGTGCTTGACTAATTAATCCACTTAAAACTAATTTAAATAATTATGATGAGAAGATTTCATTGTTCTTCTTTAGCAGACTTTGAAATCGTTGACCCACCAATCAGAGCACGCCACGCGGAAAGACAGTATTCTGTCTAGACTTCTAGAGTCCTCGCTTTATTGACTAAAAATATTCAGGGTTGGTGAAACAATGAGTGTGAAGAACCTAGTTAAACCTACACTGTCCGTCAGTTTTGCCCAAGGCTTCTTCAAATATGGCGAAAGTTCAATGCGCCTTCTTCTTCTTCTTCTTCCTCATTTCTTCCTTCGCCATTAATTTTGTCTCTGGAGAAGAAGAGCGTCTTTATTCAAGAACCTTAGATCGCGAGCTTTTAGGGCTAAGAAAAGAAAAGCTTAGTCATTTCCGTTTCTACTGGCACGATATAGTCTCTGGTAAAAATCCTTGCGCGGTTCTGGTAATTCCTCCGGTAAATACATCTAAAACGGCCTTCGGGGCAACTCGTATGATCGATAATCCACTGACAGAAGGGCCGAAATTGAGCTCCAGATTGTTGGGAAGAGCTCAAGGGCTTTATGCTGCGGCTTCTCAGGAAGAAGTTGCGATGTTAATGGCGATGAACTTTGCTTTCATTCAAGGGAAGTACAACGGAAGTACGATTACAATTTTTGGACGGAACCCTGTGTTTGAGAAGGTGAGGGAGATGCCGGTGATCGGAGGAAGTGGGCTTTTCCGATTTGCTAGAGGGTATGCTCAGGCAAAGACATATATGTTTGACACTGCAACCGGAGACGCCATTGTTGAGTACAATGTTTTTGTTTTGCATTATTGATGTTCTTGCTTGTGATCCCTGATGCCTGTTGGAATAATTTTTTTTTTTTTTTTAATTTCTATGATCATTTCTCTCTCTTTTCGTGTGGTGGTGATTTTGGCAGCTTTAATGATAGTGTTTTCCACACTTTTCTCACGTTACGACATTTTATTAAACAACAAGAGGGTCGTAAAAACCGGTATAAAAAAATAAATATTTAAGGGAAAATTAATTTCCTCTATTATATTTTAAGAAAAATGACAAATTAACCATCATCATTTGTGATTAATGACAAGTCAATTAGTATTCTTTATTTTCTAACAAATTAACCACGACGTATGAGAAAATGACAAAGCCAACATCGCTGTCACGTTTGCCATTGACAAGCTGATGTAGAGCCGTGGCAGTTCGTAAACAAACCGTCGGGGTGTCGTGGTTTTCCAAGAAAAGAGGGCAAATTGGCCTGAACCGCCGCAACGTGCTGGCCTCGGTCTTTTCACTCAGCGGTATACATAACTTCGAAATGCTAGGGTTCGACCATTTTCACCCGAACAAAGTAGAAATTCTCTCGGCGAGCCATTTTCACCGCGAACAAACACTGAAACCTCTCGACGAGCCATTGTCACCACGAAAAAACAACAAAATAAACTCGGCCATTTTCGATCACTATGTATTCCCAAGCAAAGAAATTGTCGTTCAAGCGTGGGAAGGCAACGGTGGAAGCTGTGCAAGCCGCGGCGGTGGAAGATGTGCAACCTGCAGCGGTGCAACACGAAGAAACCGCCAAGGATGGAGAAACCGTTGCACACTCGCAATGGCAACCTGAACCCGTGCCTAAACAACGAGAAGCCGAAAGCTCATTGGTCTGGTTCCAACTTGTAACAGCGGGTTTCCACTCCAAACTATTCAGGACAACGTATGCCAAAACACAGTATAAAGATGATATACAACACCGTGCAATTATTGTTTCAAAAATAGTAGATTTGGACTCGTTGGCAGGAATGAAAATTAAACAATTGTTTGAAGATGCTGGATTAGGCGGGTTGTGCCGGATGAGGGGCAGTTACTGCGAGAGGATTATTAGAATGTTTTACGCAAATTTAGAACTGTCCACCTAGCCATTAGAAGTGTGGACGTATATTTTTGGACGGGAGTTGAGGTTGACTCCTAACGATGTAAATATAATGCTTGGATGTGTACTGGACGGGCCAAAGGAACAATATTATCACGTGCCTCGGGATCCACCATTCATCTACTGAGGAGAAGGGCTAGCGGTGCTTAGATTGTTGCACCGAGATCCTTAGGTTGCCGAGTACAACAAGCCACAGGGCAAGGAGTTGAATGTCATAGCCCAATTGATCCACCTGATCATTTTTTAGAGACTCCCTTTGTGAGGTAAATTTCGTTAAGGACAATTGTAATCCCTATTTTTAATGTTCGCATAATTATTTCATTTTGGATTATATTATTATACTATCTGATATTACTGTTGAACTTGTTAAACGTAAGTGTAACGACCCAATTTTTCTTAATTTTTAAAATATGTAAAGTTTAAAACTTTTTATTTTCTTTTGTAAACCAGCGGAAGACTTAATAAAACAAGTCAGTTAAAAATGCAATTAATAAAACTCTTTTTTTGATTCGCAACAAAAATAAATAAAATCATTTTCTTTAATTCCTTTAGCCTCGTCCGCCACAAGATCCGAGAATGCAAATTCTTGATCAACTGCTCTTTAATCTCTCATTTTGTTCTTGTGCGTGTACCTACATCACCAAACATAAACTAATGAGCTTAACGTTTAGTAAGTGATATGAATAAACATATCATTAAAAGAATTTAATTCTAATAAACACCCGGCAAATAACAGTACAATTAGCGAAACATGCTCAATACATGGCTATTTTAATAAAGCAGTAGACATGCTCAATATCTTACTATTCTAATAAAGCGGTAAACAATCAACATATAATTCCTAGCTCTTGCGATGTAGGGCCCCAAAGACCAAAACACATCCGTATGTCACTTACCTCGGTTCCGTAAGTGTTTCTGCACTCCTGTTTAACCTTCACAATTAATAACATTTAATTATTAATAACAATCCCTTAATTAATCAGTCATAGAGTCGTAACACTTAATAGAATTCCATAGTCCAAAATAGCAGAGAACATTCAAAATTAACATATACTATCCTCCACAATTCCTTCAAATTAATTAAATATATAACCATCAGTACCAACCCCTCTAATAACCATTTACATTGTTCTATAAATCATATTGTTAACCTTTTTGTTGGGCTTTGTTTTATTTTAATGATAATTAATTTAATGGAATCAATAAGTTGTTATTGTATTTTTAACGATAATGTGTTTAACATTTTATTCATTATATTTATACGTGTATTTATTAGAAATACCCTCAAAATGGGTATTATTAATGTACTAACATGTTTATCTCAGTTCATATAGTGTTTGCACATCATTGTGGGACTTAGAAATTAAAGATAAATTAAATGAAGTAAAAATGGACGAGCTTTGGTCTTCCGATCGTGATGCGGTCGAATGATTTGGTCAAGGGATGCGACCGATTTTGTATGGAGTTTAGCTTCTGGAGTTTCAGCGTGATTTTTCAGACGCACTGCGGTCGAGGTGTAGGACGAGGTTCGTGACCGAAAAATCTCAAGTTTCAAATCTTCCATTTTGCACTTTTTGTAGTCTTGACGGGGTTGGAGTTTTCGGACAAGGTTGGCGACCCAAAAGAACAAATTTGGGAACTCCGAGTGTTTTCAGAAGCGATGCAGTCGAGCCAGCGGTCGAGGTATACGATCGGAAATGCACAACAGACACAACAGATAGATTTCCAACGGTCGGATTTTTCAACGGATATATTGCAACGGCCTTAAGTGGTCGACCAAAAAGATTAGGTTGATCGAAATGAATAGAAGCACTCCAAGCTCACTACACAAAATCGAGAATTGAGGCGAAGCCCTGCTAAAATCAATACTCAATTCTATGCACATTTGAGAGTATTGTAATCCAACTCTCCCTATCCCAAACTTGAGATTTACTTTGGGAGAGTTCAGAATAGTTGTTTGAGTGTTTTCATTTCCAAACACACTTGTACGAAATTATAAAGGGTGACGCCCTACTAATTTGTCATATAAGGGTGACGCCCCGAAACAGTCAACAGCTCAATTGAACGCCCGTAAGTTCAATCAAAGGATGACTCTCCAAGAATAGTCAAGTTAAAGGGTGACGGCCCGAAATAGTCAAAGGGTGATACCTCGTTATTATTCATTGCTTGTAACGATTTAATTGGCACCTGTAAGTCAATTGGTTAGTGGATCTCCAAGTGGAATCTTGGAGCACGAACGTAGGCAAGTTGCAGAACCGCGTAAATAAATCTTGTGCATTTTCTTTATCCCTTATCTCTTTATATTTTCGCATTATAGATTTAATTATATACGATAAATCACTTAGGGATTTAGAAATTTTAATATCGCACGAAAAGATTAGAACATTATATTCACCTCCCTTCTATAGGCGTGCATATGGACCAACAAGTGGTATCAGAGCGGGTATTAAAATTTTTCTTGTGTGATATTGTATAAATTATGCATATTGATACAATTTTTGGCTGAATTGTGTTCATTGGATTATCTATTATTTTTTGAATTGATTGGATATTTGAGTTGTATCTATTGATTGTGCATTTTATAATGACTTATAATATGCATAATAGGGCCAATCTACTCTTAGGACTCATTTCTTTAATAGTAGTAACTATTCTTATTGGAAGGATAGGATGAAAATTTACATTCAATCTATTGACTATGAACTTTGGAGAGTTGTTATTAATGAGCCTTATATTCCACATAAACTTGTAAATGGATTGAATGTGCCAAAATTGGATGATGAATTTAATGATGTTGATTTTCAAAAATTGAGTTTAATTGTTAAAGCTATTAATCTATTGTATTGTGCTTTAAATGTTGATGAATTAATAGAATTCAAGGTTTTGATAGTGTCTTTGATATATGGAAAATGCTTGAGACTACTCATGAAGGCACTAACCAAGTTAAAAAAATAAATTGAGTATGTTTATCCATGAATATGAATTGTTTTGTATGGATAAGGATGAACCTATTAGTTCAATGTTTACACGTTTTACTAACATTACTAATGGTTTGAAATTGCTTAGTAGAATTTATCCCTACGAAGAGTTGTTTAGGAAAATCCTTAGGTGCCTATCAAGCAAATAGCTTCCAGAGGTGACGACAATACAAAAGACTCGTGATCTCAAGGCTTTGAAGATGAATAAACTTATCGGTTCTCTAACGACGCACGAGATCAACCTTTTGAATCACATGGAGGAAGAGTAAAAGGAGAAGAGAATTCTTTCGAAAACCCTTGCATTCAAAGCCTCCACTAGCACCAAAGACGATTCAAGGGAAGAAAGCGAAAAGGAAGATGATGATGAAGAATTGAAGATCCTCACCTGGAAGTTGAACAAATGTCTTCAAAGAAAGAAGGAAAAAGGGAAGAAGGGCATAGTTTGCTATGGATGTGGAGAACCCGGTCATTATCCACCAAATGCCCCAAGGCAAGGAGAAAACACAAAGCCTCAAAGAAAAAACTCTAAAGGCCACATGGGATGATAGCGAGGAGTCCTCTTCCGAGATTGAAGAAGTCTCCCACATTTGCTTCATGGCCAATGGGGAAAAGGTATATAGTTCTTCTAGCGATTCCGATAATGATAATGATGTTTTTATTGAATTGCTAGAGAATTTTAATAAGGTTAAAGATAAATACAAATTGTTGAAAAAGGAGAAGAATAATTTGATCAAAAAGCATGCAAGTATGAATAAATTTCTTGAGGATCAAATTATTGAATTGAAAAGCATGAATGATGATTTGAATGCTAAAATTAAATCTCATGAGTTTGAAATTGGTGAATTGAAAAAAAAAAAATGATGATTTAAATTCTATTATGCTTAAATTCAACAATGGTAATAAAAATTTTAATATGCTTTTAGGAAAGTAAATGGTCACATTTGATAAAGTCGGAATTGACTATGAACCCTTTGCTAAAAAGAAGAATCATACGAATTTCTTTGTTAGCCCTACAACTTATAATGATTGTAATTGTTTAGGGCATAAATCTTTTATTTGTCTATTGAAATTGAGTAGTAATTCTAAATCTAGTTTAAATGCAAAATTTATGTGGATTCTAAAAGGAACCAAGCGTCTAACTTTTGGACCCAAAAAGATTTGGATACCAAAGAAAACTACTTAATTGTATTGTAGGTTGGAGGTTCTCCCAAGGAGACTTAGATAAAGGAGTATCTAAAAATGAAAAAGGGAGAAATTTCAACTATGTGACTTCAATATATTAAATGATGAAAATAAACTTAGATGGAGGAATATATTTTTAATTTAGTATCTTATTCGAATTGATTTAAGGGTAAATGACAAATCAACCATCGTGGTTTGAGGTCAATGACAAGTTAACCACTGTGGTATTTTTTTTAACAAGTTAACCACTCACGTATGTTAAAATGACAAATCCAACATCACGTAGACGTTTACCGTTAAAAAGCTGGGTGCCAACGTCCGAACGCCGGAACGCCCAACTCCAGCGTTCTGAATTCAGAACGTCCAACACCGGGCATTCTGAAGAATTCAGAAGGCAAAATTGCGGTGTGTCTGGTGAGAAGATTAAAACCGAATAACTCCATCGTATCTGCACCTTAAAATTTTGATGAGTTACAAATTACACAAAATGCTGGCAAATAAAAAAAATGGTTGGCCTTTGTTATTTTGTCCCTCTTATAGTTACGCTCACAGCAAGGAGAGTAGAGAGAGAAGGGAGATGAGTGAGAGAGAACAGAGACGAAGAAGACGAAGAAAAGACTGCATTTTTACGCGAGGCACCGCGTTTTTACGCGGTCTCACAGCGTTTTTACTCGAGGCACCGCATTTTTTCGCGGTGTCACCGCGTTTTTGCGATTAAACGCGGTGCCTGAAAAACATTTTACGAATGCAATGTTTTATTGGTTTTTTGACCTCTGCACCTTCAAACTAGCATAACTTTTGCTACGGATGTCGGAATTGGGCGCAAAAGGTATCAAATCGAAGTTCTCTCAAAGCTCTAAAAATGTCATGGGGTAAACCCCATAACCGCCTTTTTCAGCCCCAAAATCAATCGTTTAAACCCTCAAATTTGCGATCAAACATTTTTCTAGACAAAGCAAATGTTTGATCGCAAATTTGGGGGCTTAAACGATTGATTTTGGGGCTGAAAAAGGCGGTCATGGGATTTATCCAATGATGTTTATAGAGCTCTGAGAGAGCTTCGATTTGATACCTTATGCGCCCAATTCCGACATCCGTAGCAAAAGTTATGCTACTTTGAAGGTGCAGAGGTCAAAAAACCAATAAAACATTGCATTCGTAAAATGTTTTTTCAGGCACCGCGTTTAATCGCAAAAACGCGGTGACACCGCGAAAAAATGCTGTGACACCGCGTAAAAATGCTGTGACACCGCGAAAAAATGCTGTGACATAGCCTAAAAATGCGGTGACACCGCGAAGAAATGGGGTGACACCGCGAAAAAATGCGGTGACATCGCATTTTTAACTTGTTAACGGAGAACGAAAAACGTAACTGCGATGTTTGCTTTGTTATTTTTCCATATATCAGTGGTTAATTTGTTAAAAAAAATACCCTAATAATTGACTTGTCATTAATCACAAACAACGATGGTTGATTTGTCATTTACCTTGATTTAATTTGATTTTTGATTCTTGACGTTTGATATCATAAGAAGATTTCATTGTTCTTCTTTAGCAAACTTTGAAATCATGGACCAACAAATCCGTGCACGCCTTGCGCAAAGACAATGCAACACTCATGCTGTCTAGTCCTCGCATTATTGACTAAAATACTTAGGGTTGGTGAAACAATGATTATGTGTGTACACACACACACACATATATATATATAAAAGAACCTTGTTAACCTACACTGTCCATGAGTTTTACCCAAGGGTTTTTCAAATATGGCGAAAGTTCAATGCGCCATCTTCTTCTTCCTCATTTCTTCCTTCGCCATTAATTTTGTCTCTGGAGAAGAAGAGCGTCTTTATTCAAGAACCTTAGATCGCGAGCTTTTAGGGCTAAGAAAAGAAAAGCTTAGTCATTTCCGTTTCTACTGGCACGATATAGTCTCTGGTAAAAATCCTTGCGCGGTCCTGGTAATTCCTCCGGTAAATACATCTAAAACGGCCTTCGGGGCAACTCGTATGATCGATAATCCACTGACAGAAGGGCCGAAATTGAGCTCCAGATTGTTGGGAAGAGCTCAAGGGCTTTATGCTGCGGCTTCTCAGGAAGAAGTTGCGATGTTAATGGCGATGAACTTTGCTTTCATTCAAGGGAAGTACAACGGAAGTACGATTACAATTTTTGGACGGAACCCTGTGTTTGAGAAGGTGAGGGAGATGCCGGTGATCGGAGGAAGTGGGCTTTTCCGATTTGCTAGAGGGTATGCTCAGGCAAAGACATATATGTTTGACGCTGCAACTGGAGACGCCATTGTTGAGTACAATGTTTTTGTTTTGCATTATTGATGTTCTTGCTTGTGAGTTGTGATCCCTGTTGCCTGTTGGAATAATTTCTTTTTTCTTTTTTATAATTTCTATGATCATTTCTCTCTCTTTCGTTTGATCATGATTTGGGCAGCTTTAATGATACTGTTTTCCACACCTTTCTCTTCCGCGGTAACGCTGGAATCGTTTCTCCCCTCTGTAAAAAGCTCTCTTCCCCTCAAACTATTCCTCCCGTCCGTTCCTCCATCTCTTCCTCCCATGACAAAATCTTCCCATCAGTCACTACTATTTTTCAGCCGTTGGAGTGATGAATTTAGGACTCTGTGACAAGTCATTGTTCGGTAAGCCATCGACTCCCTCTCTCTGTAAATTCAATTATTAAGTTGAAATTCTCAAGCTTTTGTTTCCAATTGGCGATAGAAATCGCACAAATTTAGGAGGTTGAACGATAGGATTCCACTATCACGGCGAATAATTGGGAAACCATTGAGTAGAGGTACTCAAAAATTGAACTTTTATTTGGTCTATGTTGGTTGATTTTCTAGAAAATTGGAATATCCAAATTGATCCATAAATTGAATGAAACTCTAGCAATTTTGCTACTTGAATTTGTTGTTGTTGAAACATCGAGAAGCAACTCAACAAAAGCTTAGTTGCGGCGCACGATATGATAGATCCTCGACCTCGGTCAGTGGACGACTGCCCGAGACTATCTCGACCAGAGTTGGGTCAATTCACGTAGTCGAACGCCAACGCTCGTGACAAGAACAAAGATATCTGTGAGTTAACCATGGGTCGAGCCGTGATTTTGGCTATGTGAATTAATTACAGACCTAGTGAACCTGTAGGTTGCGGTCTGGGCTGCAGTTTTGGGCTACGGTCCAGCCCTTGTGGGTCTCTATTCATAATTTATTTTGGGCCTATTTGAACTTGTTTTTTTTTTTTTCCACATTTTGGTTATTATTTTACCTAATTAACTATTTCAAATAACAATTGAAAATATTTAGGTATAAAATTTTAACTGAAATTTAATACCTTAATTTTTCGATAGATAGATTACCTTTATTAAAAATCTGTGGACAGTTGGATTTGAATTTTCAGACTTTTGGGATTTAATTGGTGTAAGAACACTTCAAAGTAGAGATTTATTTTTATGCATTACATTGCATAAAATTTCTAAAATAATTATTTTGAGACGTGTCTCATATAAAAATAACGTGTTCATTTTGTGGCCGTTAGATTTTTATATTATATTTTGTTTCACTGTACACATTTAAATTAAGCATATATAGAAATATTTCTGGATCAACTCGATCCCATGAACGGGCTTCGATTGACCAGATTTGGGGTCTGTTTTATTTTCACACGTTCGACCGTGCAAAATGTGTTCATTTGTTGGTAACTAGAGTAATAAGATAGTTGTATGTGTTATATTGTTGGTCGCAAAACCCTAAACCTGATCAGGGTATTTATGTGACTTACACGATCACCGAGCATTGATTTTATTATGTTATATATCTATAGCATGGTGTGCCTAAAGTCCGTGAATGACTTTATTTTCACTGTGATTTTTAATTAGTACAACAATGGTCTGTTTTAATTGTGTACTACATATTAGTGGTAGTTTTAAACAAGTGTCCCTTTTGTACACATTTTTTTAAAATAAATTTATAAAATATGATTTTAAATTTATGCATGTTCAACCAACATTTTTTTTATTAAAATTATTAAATTTCTATTGAGTTTAGTCAACTCACCCTTTCAAGATTTTATCATTGGACTTCCAGTTGCAGAGTCAAGATTAGACCCATCGAGATTTTATTTTATTTTATTTTTTCACTTTAATAATTTATTCTTGAAAGACCCCTTTTGTGAGGTAAATTTTGTAAAGGACATTTGTAATCCCTATTTTTAATTTTCGCATAGTTATTTTATTTTGGATTATATTATTATATTATCTCATATATCGAGCTCTAGTTTTTAGTTAATAAATTTTAGTTTTCCGTTGGTAATAAATAAAACTGAAAGTGAAAAAAGGTTGGACTATTTGGCTCTTTAGGCCAGGTCATTTTTCTTTCTATCTTAGGTCCCTTGCGGGTCATAGACAAGGGTAATTGTTAATATTAAGTCACGGTCCTTTTAACTAATATCTTAAACTTTTATTTTTGTTATTTAACACCTCAAAGTTTGACACATTAGCAACGAATACCCTCACCATTATAGGATTCGTTAAATAGCAGATATTATCTGCAAAAATTACTCTTTCCGCAACAGAAATCATGTTTCTATTGCGGAAAGTAAGTATTTTACTATAACTACTTCATGTATAGATATTTTTTTAAAATTAATGAGAGTTTTCTTACTATTTAAGGTGCTTGATTGCAGCTTTTTACCAACCAACAAATTCACAAACATGGCTATGGCTTTGCAGCTCACCAGACACTCACGTGGTCCAGTTCACAAACATAAAAACGACACAATTAATGGGTTGGATGATCTGTAAACTTACAAATTTAGACAGTGTGAGTTTGATCATGGCTATTCCTCCTAACCCTAAGATTATATTTACATTTGAGTTTGATGGGCAAGGTTGAGGATGAATTTATAAGTTAAGTTTGGATGGTTGTTCCCTTCATTTCTATCTTGTTGACGAGTTTGCAAAAAATATGTATCTATAAGAATTTTAGGATAGAATATAACGTAGACTTTAACATTTAGAGTCACTAATAAATTAGATGTAAAACTGTTTTTTCTGAGTAAATTGAATCTTCACTTTTCAACTATTAGCAATTTAAATATTGTCGTTAATTTATTATATTAATGCAGCTCACGTATACTATGTTATCCACTAAATAAAATGTTTTAATTCGATTTTTGATATCTCTGGTGATTTCTAACTCCATCGTGGTTAAAAAAGTTAGAAATCACATGATTAAAGTTAGAAATCACAAGATTATAAATCAATATAGTTCGAAATCGAATTCGAAATTAGTTCATAAAGGACATTAAACCACCTTATTAGATGGAAAACATGATAGGTACACACATGATGCATTTAAATGGATAAACTGGCGGTAATATCCAAATTGCAAATTGTTAAAAGGCGGAGAATTGATTTGTCCAGAAAATAGTTTAATATCTATTATATAAATGACTCAAAATGTTAGAGTTTAAATTGTATTTTACTATCATTTTTATTACGCATAAACACAAAAAAATGTGAGAAAGAGAGAAATAACAATAAGATTTATTATGTAGAAGTTGTGACAACCCATCATGTTTTGGACCAAATTGATATAAGATAAAAGTAAACTGTGATGATCTATTTGAGAAGTGTCTCGCCCCATAGGGAGCCCGAGACAAAACAGAAAATGACCTGACCTGAAACGAGTTAAACCGTCTGACCCTTATATTAAACTTATAATTAACAACAGAAATTTTAAAATTTACTTACAAACCAAACTCAAAACAAATGTCCAAAGTGACATTAATATAGTGTAAAATAAACAAGGTTCAAAACTATATGGAAATAAAATTAAAAATAAAACTAATTCTAGAGCACAAACCTCATAAAAATAATCTAAATTTCTCAAGAAAAGAAAAAATTTAGGTTGTTAAGGAAATTCTCCAAATTTATTCTTGCGGTGGTAACTAAAACGCACTTTGATTATTTCTTGAAATAGGAGAGTCAATTTGGGGTGAGTCAACTAAACTTGGTAAATATTAAATTTTATATTCGACATTTAATTTATAAAATATGTGAGCATACCAAAATTTATTTAAAAACTAACACTTTTAATGAAAAAGTTAGAATTGTGCAATAGAAAAAAAAATACAAATGAACACGATGATACTAAAATGATTGTACCAGCCATAATGACCCTCATCGAGTTTAGGATTTTGCGTCCAGAGACAAGACATATACAGTTGTCTCATTATTCTAATTAACAACAATAGTGAATAAATTTAAATATATATATAACTAAACTGAAAATCAAATTAAATATATATACTTAAATTTTAAACATAGACATTAAAAAAGATATATGTAATATAAAATTCGACAAATCATAAAATTGACACATCATTTAATGCGAGAACATGTCTTAAAATATTGTTTTAGAAATTAATATCATAAAACCATAAAATTTAAATTATACCAAAGCCCAACAATAAGCAATCCAACCAAAGACAAGTCCAAACAATTTCCTAAGTTTTGCAACCTATTTATGATATTTTCACAAAATCAAAACTCGAACTCTACAATTTAAAATATGAATTTCTAGGCTAAACAAAGATGATCAAAATATGATAAGGTTAGGAACCCAATACGATCCAAAACGGCCCTCGAAATGACCTATGAACAATTTGGTCAAAAGTTAGGTAAAAAACTAAATTCAGCCCAAAATAGAGCTTGGGCTGTGGCCCAAAACAGTATGGGCCACAACCGCCCATCCAATCTGGTCCACCGCAGCCTAAGTCGTTGGCCGACTAGAGTTTCATCGGAACTCTGGTCCTTTTCAATTACAACCCAACTCCAAAAGCCATAATTTCCCCCAATCCAACAATAGTTTCCCGAACATACACAAATCCTTATTTTCTTTTATAAATTCTATTACCAAAATCTAATAGTCTCAATTTAGCATAGAATTCTCATTAGCAAAAAATATAAAATTTTCCTTGCTTGCAGTAGCTCTACCTTCCTTTCCAAACTGGTTTCACCAAGGTTGATAATACGACGTCGATGTCAATCCTTCGATACCCAAAAATCAATTTCCCATGAGGCACAAATTCGTCAAAAGAGAAAACAAAAAATTCGTAAACTGAATCTCACTTGGGCGATGAACCGAATCACCAAAACCTGCTATAGAAATCTCTTCCTATTCTACTTTTCTGAATCAACTTGTGCAGGGAATTTTTTTTTTGAAATGGAGGGGATTGAGAGTAAGGACCGGCTTATTCCCATTTCAAGGATATAGGGGAGATGACTACCTTGTTCTCGACAATAACACTCGAAATATATGGTTTTTTTTTCTTTTTCCGCAGGATATCACAAGAACAGAGGAATGCACTATTCTCCATTTGTTTGAATATGATGGAGGTAAATGGTTATGCGCAAATCTTATATCCAAAAGAAAATCTTATCTTAGGTTTATAAAGACAAGTACTATTTTTATTTTTAATATATAGTTTGGTTGAATTAAATTAGAGTGATAAAAAAAATAGCTAGAAATAGTTGTCACGCAGAATAAATTCCACTATAATATTACTTGATTTAATTTTTTAAATTATTTTTTAAGAAAACTCAAAGAATCTTACTGCCGTAGCATTGTTGTCGTGTTCTACATCCAATATTTTTTTAGGTAGACAACAAAGTTATGTGTTGCAAGACAACAGAGATTAACCATAAATAATTAAACATAAAAAACAAATGACATAAACTAAAACTGGTTAAAATATTCTATAAACTAATAAAAGATAAATATTCATATTCTCTTTCCTAACAATTAATAATACTAGCTAATAAAGAAAATAACATGTGAAATATTAAATTAATGTGAAAATATCTTTTTAAAAAATAATTACAAACAGATAAATAGATTTATTATGAAAATTAAAATATAATTACTAATTTTATGACTATAACTTATAAATTTATAAAGTAACATCTATAAAAAATATACGATGTGGACCGTGAATTTAGTATTGAAAACATGCAACTTTTTAAATAATTTTTTGGGTTATTTTTATCTGACACCCTGAACTATAGGCACCTTTTCACTCATCACCTTAGGGTTTAAAAATTTGCAAGGAACACCTTAAACTATGGGACGTTTTCATCCAACACATTCCATGAAGCGCCGTCTCTTCTAAGCTGCAGAAGCCTCCCACCCGAAGACCAAATTTGCTGCTCCGACGCGCTGCTCTTCTGTCCAAAGCACCAAGGCGACGAGAAAGACGCTAGCCTGAAGCAACCTCCGACTGCGAAGCGACCTCAGCTGGACTGGGCGAACCCTGCTCAAGCTGACCTCGGCTCTGCGAAACCCTGCGCTGCGAAGACGATCGATCCCCTTCTTTGCAAAGACAATCGATCCCCTTCTCTGCGAAGAGTGAAGACACTCGCCTGGCATCCCGATTCAACCCGAGAAGGAGATCAACTGTATAAGGTATGTAGTTCGACCATTTGCATCTGATTGTTTCAACTAGAGAAGGAGATGGAATTTATGAAAAAAGAGGATTACTAGTAATTACATGACTTAGTTTTCCTTTACGTTTTGGAGATTTCTTCGCTCAACCTGATGCCTTGTTTTGAGACAATGGATTGAGCTGGCCTGAGGGGAGAATTTTTTCGGGCATTTGGAATGAATTTGGATGAATAATTCATCCGATTGCTTCCATTCAATTTGTCAAAGTTTGAGACCGAGTACGAATTATTTGCTTCTATTTTGAAGCACGAAGAATTGAAACATATTTTTTTGTAGCTACATTAAACCTGTTTGGCCCAAAAAGTGCATAACAATTCATCCGAGTTTGATGGAGAATGTGAATTCAGCTTCTGGTTATTATGTAACTGTAAATGTATGTTGAGTTTTGAATTGAAATGTAATCTACTTCACTTTGAATATATGTATTTCTTGAAACATGCAATTGATGGAGGCATTGCAATTAATCTGGAAACCTGCATTTATGTGTCTGAGCATTGCAAATAATTATGACAAAGTTGTATTCACTGCTGAGACAGAAAAATGCCTAATGCCTTAAGTTTCTTTGAGGTTGGTTAATGGTTTGAATTTTGTTCATCAAAAGTGCATGTTAGATTCATGACATTCATAATTAGATTCGTCAGATTTCTTGTTTTGTTTCAAGTACGTGAGGATCTACCACATATATCGCGTGATTCTACTAATTGAATTGTTGCAAAATGTCACGTGACTCTACCACTAGTAGTGGTCAGTATTAATGAAGGTTTTTTTTTCCATTAATATTACAGATTAGTCAATATTATTTTTGTCTACACTAAACAATTTCTTTTCGTTTATGTTTAGGGAGGAAGTGGAGGATGCAACTTCTTTGCATGACATGATGTAGCAATAGACGTGCGAGAAAAGAACATATTTATATGTATTGTGGATTGCAAACATTATTTGGGTTGAAGTCTTTTATGCATTTTGTGGTTATTTTAAAAGTTGAATTTTGATTGGTTGTTTATGACAAACTTGGTTGTAACGTACTATGATATGCGATCAAAGTTTAATTATTCAGCTTCATAATCTCAAATGGAAGTTGTACAATAATACATTAACATCATCGATTTCACTACTCGAAGTTTAATACAGGAAAATGATTTATAAATCTCAAATAGATGTTGTTCAGTAATACAATAACATCATCGATTCCACTACACAACAATAACATCATTGACTTTAAACTTCTTGTATGCCAATAATTGTGCAGCATCAACGTCTGATACTTTTCAAAGATGAGCCCTGCAATAGTAGTACGTAGTGATAACATAAGTAAATGGATACAAGTAAATTATTGACATTCGATTTTACAGAAGTGCAACAGGAACAATTTGTATCATAAGGAACAATTTGCCAATTAAAAACTGTACATCAAGTTCAGTTGGGCTGCACATCAAATTTTGTGAGTTAAAAACTGTACATGAAGCCACCGATGCTGCACATCAAGATCCATCAAGTTCAGTTGTGGGACACAGGAATGCAGATTACATTTCAACTCAAGAAATCCATATATTCAAAGTGAAATAGGTAGATTACATTTCAATTCATAATACAATATACATTTACAATTACGTAATAACCAGAATCTGAATTCACATTCTCCATCAAGCAATCGGGTGAATTATTCATCCAAATTCATTCCAAATGCCCGAAAAAATTCTTCCCTCAGGCCAGCTCAATCCATTGTCTCAAAACAAGGCATCAGGTTGAGCAAAAAAATCTCAAAACGCAAAGGAAAACTAAATCATGTAATTACTGGTAAATCCTCTTTTTTTCATAAAGGCCATCTCCTTCTCGGGTTGAAACAATCAGATGCAAATGGTCGAACTACATACCTTATACAGTCGATCTCCTTCTCGAGTTGAATCGGGATGCCAGGCGAGTGTCTTCACTCTTTGTAGAGAAGGGGATCGATCGTCTTCGCAGCGCAGGGGTTTGCAGAGCCGAGGTCAGCTTGAGCAGGGTTCGCCCCGTCCAATCGAGGTCGCTTCGCAGTTGGAGGTTGCTTCAAGCCGCGTCTTTCTCGTCGCCTTGGTGCTTTGGACAGAAGAGCAGCGCGTCGGATCAGCAAATTTGGTCTTCAGGTGGGAGGCTTGTGCAGCTTAGAAGAGACGACGCTTCACGAAATGTGTTGGATGAAAACGTCCCATAGTTTAAGGTGTTCCTTGCAAAGTTTTAAACCATAAGGTGATGAGTAAAAAAGTACCCATAGTTTAGGGTGTCAGATAAAAAGAAGCCTAATTTTTTTTTAACAAAAAATTAATTAAGAAAATCAATCACCCAACCTATATTTCCAATGGAATAGTTTATTTTTTCTAATTTTAAAATCATTAATTATGGTGTGGTTTGACGCATGGACGGTTGATTTTCAACCAAAATTGAAAAAAACTAATAATTAAAAACAAAATAAAATAAAAGTCAATCTCCTTCAATGCAAGTATAGTTAAAAATAGAAAATTCCATAACCTTTCGGAGGGTCCAGAAAAGTAAAGTAGGTGTAAATTCAATTCAATTGGCGTCTGTTTTAGTCTTCTTCTTCGAATCACAGCTGTACATAATAATTCTAATATTTCATCATATAATTATTTATTTACTTTCGATAAATAATCTGATTTTCTATAATTACGTAAGACTATTTCTTTAAATTGTCCAAAAATACCATTTTTTGAGCTTACCCATAAACTCAGTTTTCTTCTTCCTGTCCTTAAAAGTGTTTTTAGTGGATTGGGATGAGATGATGATCATGTAAATATACCTTATGAAAACGCAAAGTACATCACATGAACTAACAATGGACATTCAAAAATCAATTTTAAATGTCTTTCAATGATGGGAAATGTCCAACGTTAATTTGCGAGGAGACAGACGTCTATAATAATCGCTAGATGAAAAAAATAATGTTCTTCAATGAAAATAGACGTCCAAGATTGAAGGAAGAGTTTGGACAGATAAATGTTTATGGGTCCCTAGATGACAACGTTCTCAAATTATGATAGAAGATTTCATTTTTCTACTTTAGCAAACTCAGAAATCGCGGACCCACCAATCAGAGCATGCCTTGCGCAAAGACAATAAAACACTCATGCTGTCTAGTCCTCGTATTATTGACTAAAAATATTTAGGGTTGGTGAAACAATGAGTATGTATACACACATATATATATATATATATAAAGGGAAAATGACAAATCAACTATCGTAGTTTATGATCAATGACAAGTTAACCACTGTGGTATGTTTTCTAACAAGTTAACCACCAATGTATGTGAAAATAACAAATGCACCATCGCTGTCCGTTAAAAAAAGTTGATGGCCCCACAATGTATGCCTGGACGCCGCGGTGTCCAGGCACTTTTTGGCCTGGACGCCGTCCAGGACATTTGCGTCCCTCTGTTAATTTAGCAGAATACATAATCCCAGCGGTCTACGATATTCGCATGTATTCTGTCGTTTTCCCTTTATTAGCTAACCCTAGAGAAGTCTGAGCGGCGCTGAAACGAGTAGAGAAAGGGATTTTGGAAAAGTTGAAGAATTTGTTGAAAAAAATGGCATCTTGGAGTGTTGCAGAAGCTGGTATTAACCGTGAAGCTCAAGTGGGCCCTTCAGAGACATTATTGGCCAATGAGGAGGTACGTGGCCTTGGAAACAAAGTTACTATTATTTTGCATTCTGTCTCAGCAAATTTAAACGAAGAGGACGATGAGGAACTCCGATTAGCATGCCAATCCACTAGTGATGAAGAGATGGACATGGCAGAGATTGGGCGAAATTTAGGTATATATATATATTTTTTTTAATTCAAAATCATTTTGGCCTAGACTTCGCGGCGTCCAGGCATACATTATGGGGCCATCAGCTTTTTTTAACGGACAGCGATGGTGCATTTGTCATTTTCACATACGTTGGTGGTTAACTTGTTAGAAAACATACACCACGATGGTTGATTTGTCATTTTCCCATATATAATATATAAAAGAAGAACCTAGTTAACCTACACTGTCCATCAGTTTTGCCCAAGGGTTCTTAAAATATGGCGAAAGTTCAATGCGCCTTCTTCTTCTTCTTCTTCTTCTTCCTCGTTTCTTCCTCCGCCATTAATTTTGTCTCTTGAGAAGAAAACGACTCTATTCAAGAACCCTAGATCGCGAGCTTTTAGGGCTAAGAGAAGAAAAGCTTAGCCATTTCCGTTTCTACTGGCACGATATAGTCTCTGGTAAAAATCCTAGCGGGGTTGCGGTAATTCCTCCGGTTAATACATCTAAATCGCCCTTCGGGGCAACTCGTATGATCGATAATCCACTGACAGAAGGGCCGAAATAGAGCTCCAGATTGTTGGGAAGAGCTCAAGGGCTTTATGCTGCTTCTTCTCAGGAAGAATTTGCGATGTTAATGGCGATGAACTTTGCTTTCATTCAAGGGAAGTACAACGGAAGTACGATTACAATTTTTGGACGGAACCCTTTGTCTGAGAAGGTGAGGGAGATGCCGGTGATCGGAGGAAGTGGGCTTTTCCGATTTGCTAGAGGGTATGCTCAGGCAAAGACATATATGTTTGACACTGCAACTGGAGACGCCACTGTTGAGTACAACGTTTTTGTTTTGCATTATTGATGTTCTTGCTTGTGATCCCTGTTGCCTGTTGGAATAATTTCTTTTTTTTTTTTTAATTTTCTATGATCATTTCTCTCTCTTTTCTTGTGACGAAGATTTGGGCAGCTTTGATGATACTGTTTTCCACACATTTCTCACCTTACAACATTTATTGAACAACAATAGGTTAATTGTTAATATTAACTTTATCTTTTCAATTATCATCTTAAATTTTTATTTTTATTATTTCATGTCTCAAAATTTGATAGTTATTAACTAATAATACCTTCATTGTTAAAAGATTTATTAAAGGAATATTATCTGCAAAAATTATTATTTTTACTGCAAAAATTATCTTTTTCCACAACAAAAGTCACGTTTTCACTGTAAAAATTTACTCATTGACTACAATTATTTCATATATTTGTCCATTATAGAAAAATGATTTATTCGCTGCAAATATTTTTTTTCTCAAAATATATATTTTTTCATTTTTAATACCCACACAATTTAGGGCACTACTTCTTGTAGAAGTATAGATATTACTTTTCAGAAGAACGTGTGGTCACAAAAGCGTTAGTGTTGGTGAAATCTTTGGTATGAAATGACATCTTATTAGTAAACAAATTCATTGTTAATACTTTAAATTTTAACATGTTAAATAATAAAAATAAAAATTTAAAGTACGAATTAAAAAATACTCGTATTTCGAGTTTAATATTAATATTTACTCCAACAAAAACATAGTATGTGATGAATATGCGTAGTTGTTCTCAAAATTATTTTTGAATTAAAAAGGGAATTTATTTTTATAATAAAAGGTAGATATTTTTTATTAATTCATTATGAGGACAAAATTAATGAGAGTTTTCTTACGATTTAAGGTACTTGATTGCAGCTTTTTACCAACAAGTTGAAAATTCACAAACATGGCGATAGCTTTGCAGCTCACCAGACACTCGCGTGGTCCTGTTCAACAACATAAAAACGACACAATTAAGGTGTTGGATGAAAGTTAGAAATTTAGACACAGTGAGTTTGATCATGGCTATTCGTCCCAAACCTAAGATTAGAACTACATTTGAGTTTGATGTGCAAGGTTGATGATGAATGTCTATGTAATATCTTACTATTTAAAAAAATAAAAAGGGAAAAAAAGTTTTTTGTTTTTTGGAAATGCTGGAAATACCTCCCTACCCACGGAAGCTTTGCGAACGGAAAGGAGTCTCCCAATTTTTCTCCTTCTCATTTGCCTTAAACTCAGCCTTTCGACCCTTTTTATCTCTCATCTCTTATTGATTTCATCTTTCGCGTTCGGCAGTTCCCGTGAAGAAGAAATTAACTGCGGTAAGCCCAATTCCTCTCGACTCTGTGTTTTTTATTTTTTTATTGGAGTTGTGAAATTTTAGTTGAATTTTTGGAAAGAAACCCTGTGTATTTAGAGAGGGGACAAGTGATGGAATTTTACGATAATTACAGTGGTCACTATAATTAGAGGTCAATAGTTTGGAGAGGTATAAAAATTTGATTTTTTTTCAGATATGTCTCTGTTTGCTGGCATTGTTATGCAATTTTGGAATGTTGAATGCTGATTGTTGATTTGAGAGTTTGTAGTTGATAAGTTTGGTGAATTTCAATATGAGATTGTGTGAATACAACATAGACTTTAACATTTAGAGTCACTCACAAATTAGACCTAAAACTGTTTTTCTGAATAAATTGAATCTCCACTTTTCAACTATTAGCAATTTAAATATTGCCGTTAATTTATTAGATTAATGCAGCTCGTGTATACTTTGTTATCCACTAAATAAAGTGTTTTAATCCGATTTCTGACATCTCTGGTGATTTCTAACTCTATCGTGTGTTTGAAAAAGTTAAAAATCACATGATTAAAGTTAGAAATTACATGATTATAAATCAATATAGTTTGAAATCGAGTTCGAAATTTGTTCATAAATGACATGAAACCACCTTATTTGATGGAAAATGTGGTAGGTATACACATGATGCATTTAAATTGATAAATTGACAGTAATGTCTAAATTACAAATTCTTGAAAGGTGGAGAATCGATTTGTCCAAAAAATAGTTTAATATTTAATATATAAATGACTCAAAACGTTAGAGTTTAAGTTATATTTTACTATAATTTATATTGTGCAGAAACACCAAAAAAAAAGTGAAAAAGAGAGAAATAACAACAAGATTTACGTAGAAGTTGTGACAACCCATCATGTTTTGGACCAAATTGACATAAGATGAAAGTAAACTATAATGACCTATTCGAGAACTGTCACACCCCAAAGAGGCCCTGAAACAAAATAAAGAATGACCTGACCTGAAATGAGGCGAACTGTCAAACCCTTATCTTAAACTCTTAATTAACAATGGACAATTTAAAATTTACTTACAAACCAGACCCAAAACAAAGGTTCAAAAGTGACATTAATGTAGTGTAAAATAAACAAGATCCAAAACTATGTAGAAATGAAATTAAAATTAAAATTAATTCTAGAGTATAAACCTCACGAAAATAATCTAAATTTTTCAAGAAAAGAAAAAATTTAGGTTGTTCAGGGAATTCTCCAAATCTACTATTGCATGGCAACTAAAACTCACTTTAATTATTTCTTGAAAAATGAGAGTCAATTTGGGGCGAGTCAAATAAACTTGGTAAATATTAAATTTTATATTCGACATTTAGTTTATAAAATATGTGAGCATGCCAAAATTTATTTAAAAACTAACACTTTAAATGAAAGAGTTAGAATTGTGCAATAGAAAAAGAACAAAAATGAACACGGTGATACTAAAGTGATCGTAACAACCACAATAGCCCTAATCAGGTTTATGGTTTTGCGTTCAAAGATACGACACATACAACTGTTTCATTACTCTAATTAACAACAACAGTGCATAAATTTAAATGTTTATATAACTAAACTGAACATTAAATTAAATATACATACTACAATTTTAAACATGAACACTGAAAAAGATATACGTAATATAAAATTTGACAAACCATAAAATTGACATGTTATTTAATACGAGAACATGTCTCAAAATATTGTTTTAGATATCATAAAACCATAAAATTTAAATCCTACCAAAGCCCAACAGTAAACAATCCAATCAAAGACAAGTACAAACAATTTCCTAAGTTTTGCAATCTATTTATGATATTTTTACAAAATCAGAATTCGAACTCTAAAATTTAAAATATGAATTTCTAGGCTAAATAAGGATGACCAAAATATGATAGGGTTAGAAACCCAATACGATCCAAAACGGCCCTCGAAATGACCCAAAAACAATTGGGTCAAAAGTTGGGTAAAAAACTAAATTCTGCCCAAAAAGGGCTTGGATCATGGCCAAAAACAATATGGGCCACAGTCGCCCATACCAATCTGGTCCACTGCGACCTGAGTCGCTGCCCGACCAGAGTTTTGTCGAATCTCTAGTCCTTTCCGATCACAACCTAACTCCAAAAGCCAGAATTTCCCCTAATCCAACAATAGTTTCCCGAACATACACAAATCCTGATTTTCTTATATAAATTCCATTAACAAAATATAATAGTCCCAATTTAGCCTAGAATTCTTAACAGCAAAAATATGAAATTTTTGCTTTTTTGCTTGCCTGTAGTAGCTCCACCTTCCCTTCAAAACTAGTTTCACCAAGGTTGATAATACGACGTCGATGTCAATCATTCGATACCTAAAAATCAATTTCCCATTACACACAAATTCGTCAAATGAGAAAACAAAAAATTCATAAACTGAATCTCACTTGGGCGATGAACCAAATCACCAAAACCCGCTGAAGAAATCTCTCCCTATTCTTTTTCTCTAAATCAGCTTGTGAAGGGAGAAAAATTTTTGAAAGGAAGGGAAATGAGAGTGGGGATCGACCTATTCCATTTCAGGGATACAGGGGAGATGACTACCTTATTATCGGCAATAACCCTCGAAATAAGGGAGATTTTCAAAAAAAATTTAATGTATATATTTTTTCTTTTTTCACCGGAATAGAGTAGTGCACTATTTTCCATTTGTTTGAATATGATTGAGGTAAATGGTTATAAGCAAATCTTATATCCAAAAGAAAATCTTATCTTAGGCTTATAAAGACAACTATACTATTTTTCTTTTTAATATATAGTTTGGTTGAATTAAATTGGAGTTATAAAAAAACAGCTAGTAATAGTTGTCGCGCACAATAAATTTCACTATAATATTACTTGATTTAATTTTTAAAATTATTTTTTAAGAAAACTCAAAGAATCTTTCTACCGTACCATAGTTGTCGTGTTCCACTTCCAATATTTTATTGCGTAGACAACAAAATTATGTGTTGTAAGACAACAGAGATTAACCATAAATAATTAAACATAAAAAAATGACATAAACTAAAAAGGTTAAAATATTCTATAAAATAATAAAAGATAAATATTCATATTCTCTTCTCTAACAATTAATAATAGTAGCGAATAAAGAAAATAACATGTGAAATATTAGATTTAAGTGAAAATATCTTTTTTTTTAAAAATCACAAATAAATAGAGAAATATATTCAATATAATTATTAATTTTTTAACTCTAACTTATATATATTTATAGAAAAAATAATATTTTACAAAAAAATTACAATATGGGCAGTGAATTCGTGCAACCTTTTTAATAATTTTAAAAAAATTAATTAAGAAAATCAATCACCCAACCTATATTTCCAATGGAATAGTTTATTCTCTAACTTTAAAATCATTAATTATGCATGGACTGTTGATATCCAACCAAAATTGAAAAAATAAAAAATAAAAAAAAAGAGAATCTCCTAGCTGTACATAATTCTAATATTTTCATCATATAATTATTTATTTATTTTCGATAAATGATCTGATTTTCTTTAATTACGTAAGACTATTTCTTTAAATACTCCAAAAATACCAATTTTTGACTTTTGAGCTTTACCCATTTTCTTTTTTCTGTGTTCTTAAAGAGTGTGTTTAGTGGATTGGGATGAGATGATGATCTGTAAATATATCTTATGAAAATGGGTCACTTATGTAAAATCCAGCCCATCTTGGGGCTCATTTAAAATAAATAAATATATATATATATACAAAATACAAAATATCTCTTGCTGTTTTGAATCACCTCATTTCAGGGGTGATTTGTCGAAGACTGGGGAAGGAAATCCCCTATTTTAACTGCGGAGGGGGAGGCCATGGAACCCATCCAGCCCTTCTCCGATTTTCGACCTCCTCTCTAGCGTGCGAATGGATCAAGGAGAGCACCTTTTCCTGGTAAGTCCGATTTCAAGTTGTAATCTGATTCTTCCTTTAGGTAAGCCCTGCTAATGGGTGTCGTCTCCTTCAGGTTAGAGAGCGTATCTCGGATCTCTGTTGGTCCTCTTTTTGGCAAGTATAGAAGACAAGAGTTCCGATTTCATACGTGTACTCCAACGGGTATGTTTAAGTTTTCTCTTAAAAATTCTGTCCTGTTCTTCGAAAAATCAGTGCTAATAGACTTGGGTTTTCCAAAGGTTGAAGCTTTAAGTTGATTTGGTCGTTTAAGGCTTGGACAGTACAAGATTTTTCCACTGAATTGGAAGTTGTGGATTGAAAGGTATGAAAATCATATTTTTTCCAATTCATTTACGTCTCTGTTCCTGGCACAAGAATGAAGATTCTATATGGATATATTGTGTATTTAATTTCTTCATTTAAGTTGGACTGTTGGATTTCATTTCTACTCGTTGTGTTGGTCTGAAATTGGATTAAAATTACTTGCCATGTTTTCTTCGATTGAATTGCATTACGAGATTTCTATATAAGTTGTCATTGATGAAATACGTCAGGCAGTGATGGATTTACACAAATTAAATCAGTGCTTGTGTGGGTATCTGGATGGCGAAATCGCCTAAACCAGGTAGAAAAGAGATCTTTCTCTTCTTCTGGTTGCAGGCAGACCCACGAATTAGACCGTGGGCTGTAAACTGGTTAAGATTGGGCTTAAGCCCTAAGAGCAGTGCCCAATATGAGTTGGGCCTTATTGGGCCGAAAATTAAGTATGTTTTGGGCCACTAAGTTGGTCTAAGTTGGATCTATTTTAAAAAATTTTGAGATTTAAGGCTAACTCACAAAATTTTTCCTAACTCCAATTTAGGTACCCAAATATTGAAGTAAATTGGGCATTTCAAAAAAATTGGATATTTTGAGCTATTGGGCTTGGATCAAGAGACCCACTTCGAGGTAGGGATTATATTTTATTATGCACTATTATTCCACCTTATTTCAAAAATAATTATCTTAAGATGTCTCCCTAAATTTTTTTATAACGCTATCATTTTTCATAAATTGTCGAATTTTATTTTATAAAGATTTTCACATATTCTCCCGTACAGAATGTGTTTGCTTGTTTTGAAATGGAAATTAGGGGGTTTCTTTTGAAACGTCCTTGGGTTTTAATCCCTAAAGTGCAACTAGAGTAATGGGACAGCTGTATGTGCCGTGTCCCTGGGCGCAAAACCCTAAACCTGATAAGGGTGTTAATTGGTTTTCACTATCGTCGAGCATCGCCTTTATTTCTTTAAATGCTTATAACATAAAAATGTGATTTTTAAATGTTATACATGCTTTATAAAAATTATTCTTTCAAATTCTGAAAATTTTAAATCCCTACTGAGTTAGTCAACTCATCCCTTAAATAAAATTTTCAGGAAATTATTTGCCAGACTTCCAGTTGCCAAGTCAAGAATAGATCAAATACAGTTGTTAAATTTTGTATCATTTTATTAGTTTTATTTCGAGAGACTTTTAGTGAGATATATTTACTTAATTGAATGACTGTAAACATTAAATGTTTAATTTTCTTCTGCACGGTTTCTTCTTTATTTGGATTATATTGTCTTACTATCTGATGTCACTTTTGGGACCTGTTAAGCCCACTGGATGTTGGGTCCTAGTTTAAGTAAATAAATTTTTCGTCTTTCGCTGCTGCATAATTAATTTAAGTGAAATGGGTCGAATGATCCATTCTTTTTGGGTTGGATTGTTTTTCGTTCTGTCTCGAGTCCTTTGTGAGTCTGACAAGTTAGACCTCCAATGAACGTTCAAGGATCAACTTTAGACTTTTTTCAATGATGATGAATGCTCAACGCTAATTTACAAGGAGACGGACGTCTATGGTAACCACTGAATGAAGAAAAAGACATTTTACAAGGAAGATGGACGTCAATAATTGAAGGAGAGGTTTTGAATGATAAAGATTTATGGTCATTAGATTAGATGACGTACTACCTAATGACAACGTGCTCAAATTATCATAAGAAGATTTCATTGTTCTACTTCAGCAAACTTAGAAATCGTGGACCCACCAATCAGAGCATGCCTTGCGCAAAGACAATAAAACACTCATGCTGTCTAGTCCTCGTATTATTGACTAAAAATATTTAGGGTTGGTGAAACAATGAGTGTGTATACACATATATATAAAAGAAGAACCTAGTTAACCTACACTGTCCGTCAGTTTTGCCCAAGGCTTCTTCAAATATGGCGAAAGTTCAATGCGCCTTCTTCTTCTTCTTCTTCCTCATTTCTTCCTTCGCCATTAATTTTGTCTCTGGAGAAGAAGAGCGTCTTTATTCAAGAACCTTAGATCGCGAGCTTTTAGGGCTAAGAAAAGAAAAGCTTAGTCATTTCCGTTTCTACTGGCACGATATAGTCTCTGGTAAAAATCCTTGCGCGGTTCTGGTAATTCCTCCGGTAAATACATCTAAAACGGCCTTCGGGGCAACTCGTATGATCGATAATCCACTGACAGAAGGGCCGAAATTGAGCTCCAGATTGTTGGGAAGAGCTCAAGGGCTTTATGCTGCGGCTTCTCAGGAAGAAGTTGCGATGTTAATGGCGATGAACTTTGCTTTCATTCAAGGGAAGTACAACGGAAGTACGATTACAATTTTTGGACGGAACCCTGTGTTTGAGAAGGTGAGGGAGATGCCAGTGATCGGAGGAAGTGGGCTTTTCCGATTTGCTAGAGGGTATGCTCAGGCAAAGACATATATGTTTGACGCTGCAACTGGAGACGCCATTGTTGAGTACAATGTTTTTGTTTTGCATTATTGATGTTCTTTTTTTTTTTTTTTTTTTAATTTCTATGATCATTTCTCTCCCTTTTCGTGTGATGATGATGTTTGGCAGATTTAATGATAATGTTTTCCACACATTTCTCACCTTACAACATTCATTAAACAACAATAGTCTAATTGTTAATATTAACTCTCTGTTTTTTAACTCATCTCTTAAATTTTTATTTTTATTATTTAATTTCTCAAATTTTAACACATTAATAACGAATAATTTCATTTTATTAAATAACAGGTAATATCTATAAATATGATCATTTTCACTGTAAAAATTATCTTTTTTTTTTGCAATAGAAGTCACAGTTTCACCACGAAAAGTTAATATTTGATTACAACTACTTCATATAGTAGTCTACTGAGAAAAGATAACTTATCTGATGTAAAATAAAAATTTTTCTCAAAAAAATTATTTTTTTATTGTCAATACCCACATAGTTTATGACACTTTTTCATTGCAGAAGTGCAGATATTATTTTTCGGAATGACATGTGATTGCGAAAGCGTTAGTATTGGTGGAAGCGTTGATATTCGCTATTGAATTGACCTATTAACGATAAAGTTGTTTATTGCTAACACCTCAAATTTTAAAATGTTAGATAACAAGAATAAAAATTTTAAAAATACTTATATTTTAAACTTAATATTAATATTTACATCAACAGAAAATATTATGAGATGAATATGCGGAGTTGTTGTCAAAATTATTTTTGAAAATACAAAAAGGGAAATTATTTTTATAATAAAAGGTATATTTTTTTTTATTAATTCATTCATGAGAGTTTTCTTACTACCAACCAACAAGTTGAACATTCACAAACATGGCTATGGCTTTGCAGCTCACCAGACACTCACGTGGTCCCGTTCACCAACATAAAAACGACACAATTAAGGTGTTGGATGACCTCTAAACTTAGAAATTTAGACCCAAGGTCTCACACAAAAAAGAACTCGAGATAAAATAGAGAATAATCTAACCCAAAATAAATCAAATTGTCCAACATTTTCTTAAATCTATAATTAAGAACAGAGACTAGTTAAGTTGGATGGTTGTTTCATTCACTTCTATCTTGTTCTTGAATTTACAAAAAATATGATTATATAAAAATTTTAGGATAAAAAACAATATAGACCTTATTATTTAGAGTTACTTACAAATTAGACCTAAAATTTTTTTTTTTCTGAATAAATTGAATCTTCACTTTTCAAGTAATAGCAATTTAAATATTACTGTTAATTTGTTTGGTAAATGTAGCTCATGTTATACTACGTTGTCCATTAAATAAGTTGTTTTAATATGATTTGACATATCTAGTGATTTCTAACTTTATTGTGTGGTTAAAACAGTTAGAAATCATGGGATTATAAAATCAATATAATTTGAAATTGAATTTGAAATTTGGTAAAAATGACATTAAACTACCTTATTAAACGAAAAACGTGGTAGGTATACAAATGCTGCATTTAAGTGGATAAACTGACGGTAATATCCAAATTGCAAATTGTTGAAAGGCGGATAATCGATTTGTGCAAAAAAATAGTTTAGTATCTTACATGTAAATTACTCAAAATGTTAGAGTTTAAATTGTATTTTACTCTAATTTTTATTGGGTAGAAACACAAAAAAAGTGAAAGAGATAAATGACAACAAGATTTACGTAAAAGTTATGGCATCCCATCATGTATTTGGACCAAAATGACATAAGATTAAAGTAAACTATAATGACCTATTTGAGAACTGTCACTCCCTACAAGAAACCCAAGACAAAATAGAGAACGAACCGAGTCAAAATGAGTCGAACTAACCAGCTTTTTATCTTAAACTGTTAATTAACAATGGAAAACTTAAAATTTACTTGCAAACTAGACTCAAAACAAAAATTCAAAAGTGACATTAATATAGTGTAAAATAAACAATGTCCAAAACTATGTATAAATAAAATTAATTTTAGAGTACAAACCCCACAAAAATAATCTAAATTTTTCAAGAAAAAAAAAATTTAGGTTGCTCAGGGAATTTTCAAAATCTACTCTTGCGGTAACAACTAGGATTGACTTTGATTATTTCTTGAAAGAGGTGAGTCGATTTGGGGTGAGTCGACTAAACTCGTTAAAAATTAAATTTTATATTTAACGTTTAGTTTATAAAATATGTGAGCATGCCAAAGTTTATTTAAAAATCAACACTTTAAATAAAAGAGTTAGAATTTTGCAATAGAAAAAGAACAAAAATGAATATGGTGATACTCAGGCGATCGTAACAGCCACAATGACCATGATTAAGTTTAGAGTTTTGCGCCCAAAGATACAACACATACAACTATCTTATTACTTTTGTTAACAACAACAATGCATAAATTTAAATGTTTATATGACTGAACTGAATATTAAATCAAATATGCATGCTTGAATTTTAAACATGAACAGTGAAAAATATATACGCATAAAATCCAACAAGTCATAAAAGGAACACATTATTTAATGCGAGAACTAGTTTCAAAATATCGTTTCAGAAATCAACGTCATGAAACTATAAAATTTAAATCTTTATTTCAATTTGGGTTTACAAATACCAAAGCCCATCAGCAATTGATCCAACCAAAGACAAGTCTAAATAATTTCTTAAGTCTTCATACATATTCATGATATTTTTACAAAATCAGAATTCTAACTCTAAAATTTAAAATTCTAGGCGAAATAAATATAACCCAAAAATGATAGGGTCAGAAACCCAATACAATCCAAAATGGCTCTCGAAACTACCCAAGGACAATTGGGTTAAAACTTGGGTAAAAGACTAAATTCGGCCAAAAAATAGGGATGGGCCACGACCCAAAATGGTCTAGGCCACAGCCACCTAGACCAATTTGGTCCACTGCGGCCCGAGTCGATGGCAGGCCAGAGTTCCGCCGAAACTCTGGTTCTTTTCGATGAAAACCCAACTCCAAACACAAGAATTTACCCCAATCCAACAATAGCTTCCAAAACATACATAAAGCATGATTTTTTTTTTTTTATAAATTCTATTTCCAAAATCTAATAGTTTCAATTTAACACATAATTCCCAACAACAAAAATATAAAAATTTTCCTTATTTGCATGAGCTCTCCATTCCCTTTCAAACTAGTCTCACTAAGATTGATAATACCACGTCGATGTCAATCGTTCGATACCCAAAAATAAATTTCTCATCATGCATAGATTCTCCAAAAGAGAAAACCAAAAATTCATAAATTGAATTTCACATGAGTGATGAACCAAATCACCAAAATCTGCTGAAGAAATCTCTCCTTATTCTTTTTCGCTGAACCAGCCTGTAAATGGATGAAAATTTTTAAAAGAGTGGGGATCTGTCTCTTCCCATTTTCAGGGATATATGGGAGAGGACTAACTGTTCTCTACTATAATACCCAAAATAAGGGGGGGTTTCAAAAAATTTTAAATATATTTTTTTTCTTTTTCTGTCTAATATCAAAAGAAAGAGAGGAGTGAATTATGCCGCATTATTCAAATGTGATTGAAGTAAATGGTTTAGGACCTCTTCTCTAAAGAAAATCTCATCTTTTGGCAACTAATATTTTTATTTTTAATATATAGTTTTGTTGAAGGAGTGACAAAAAATTAGCTAGAAATAGTTGTGACGCACAATAAATTTCACTATAATATTACTTGATTTAATTTTTTAAATTATTTTTCAAGAAAACTGAAAGAATCTTACCTCCGTGCCATAGTTGTCATGTTCTACTTCCAAATATTGAATTAGGTAGACTGTAGACAACAAAATTAAACCATAAATAATTACACATAAAAAAAATGACATAAACTAAAAAGGTTAAAATATTCTATAAAATAATAAAAGATAAATATTCATATTCTCTTTCGGTTTCAAATGGACCACCATTGAAAAAGAAAGTAAGACACGAAACAACTAAATTTATATAAAAAAAAAATTGAAAAAAATTATAAATAAAAGAATAAATATATTATGAAAATCAACATACAAATGTGAGTTTTGAGACTCTATCTTATATGAATTTATAGAGAAAATAAAACTCTAAATGAGATGTACAATACAAGCCCACTGATCCAACGTAATAAAGTTCAGGTCACACTAAAGTCTAGCATTGAGAACATGCAACCTTTTTAATGATTTTTTGTACAAAGAATTAATTAAGCAAAATCAATCATACAACCTATATTTCCCAATGGAATAGTTTATTTTCTCTAATTTTAAAATCATTAATTATGGTGTTGGTTTGAGACCAAAATTGAAAAAATAATAATTAAAAATAAAATAAAAGAGAATCTCCTTCAATGCAAGTAAAGTCAAAAATAGAAAATTCCATAACCTTTCTTGAGGGTCGTCCACAAAAGTAAAGTTGGTAAATTCAGTTCAATGGCGTCTGTTTTACGCTTCTTTCTTCAAATCACAGCTTTACACAATTCTAATATTTTGATCATATAATTATTTTAGTATTTTAATATTTTTTATTTAAAAATTATTTTTGTGAGATAAATTTTATTATGAATATTTAATTATTTATTTTAATAAATTTATTTTTTAAATATGTTGTTATATTATCTTAATATTATATGTTGGACTTGTTTAGCAATTAGCACAAGTTTCAAAACAGATAACATCATATTAGAAGGACCAAAGCTTCACGATACTAAATTTGACGTTAAATATTTTTGAAAAATTGAAAATTCCCATAAAATATTCAGATTATTTATTTAATATATTTGATAAAGTATAAAATCTAGCATCTTTATTAAATTAAAAAGTAACATTATATAAGTAGAGGACAATATATTTATGTTACAAGCCAATTTCATCATGGCAAGGTACTCAAACAGCTCTTCCTACTTAGAATCTCTCTCCTTCCCTCTTCACCTTTGTTTCTTCCTCTTCATTCTCTTCTTCCTCTTGGGTTTCTCCTGCTACTCAAATTACGAGTCTATCATCGAGGATTTCGTCATTCGACTCAAGCTTTTGCTCACAGCTATGCCTTTGCTTTTGCTCCTCCTCGTTCATTGTACGTCTGTCGGTGTTTCCTGGTTCGTTCCGTTCCCAAAAAGAGACTCGCTTCATCGGGCGGGAGGATCTCCTTGGGGCGTAGGGTTTCTCCTTTTGTTCCTTCTCTTTATGATTTCTCATCAATCTTCTTTTCACCAAAGTTGGTTTCCCATAACAAATAGATAATTTTATTTTTTTTAAAACCCGCATATATAATTATATGTTACTCAATCTCTATTTAGATAGAGAATATTGATAATTAGATATTGTAATTCATACTGAAAATCAAGTAGAAAAAAATTAAAAAATAAGAAATTATGAGTTTGGTCTATCAAACATTCAATAATCTTTCAATGTAAGAACAATTTATTTGATGATTGCTTAGAAAAGCCACTTAAGACTAGGGTTTTAATTTTAAGGGTGTACGTCTAATATGCTCACACGTAATTGATATAATTATCATATTTAAACAACCACCCTTGATATTATTTATTTATATAAACAAGAATTAATTTTTTTTTTATCACTAATATGTAACCTCAAAAGATTTAAATCCTTCTCAAATTTTTATAGAGAGAGAATTAAACGAAAAGAGATGTATAATTTATTGTTTATTTAATAATTGCATAGTGCATTACTTTGTTCATTATTTAAATATTTGAATGCTGAGTTGTAAAATTGTTTTTAGAGTATTTATCAAAACAATCTTTCAAATTCAACTACGAAGTCAGTGATAAATTGACTCCGAAACTATTTTTTTTAATAAACCAACACTTAATCTATCATCTTTTAATATACCAACCTTCTCGAGCGTTTGCAATTTGATTACAGGCGTCTGCATTTATGTCTAGGTATCCGCGACCAAAATTGATTTTAGAACTAAGTATCTACGTTCAAGTTTGAGTGTCCGAGGCCAAAATTTGAGACCAATTTTGGCTGTGGATGCCCAGACGTAAATGCAAACGTCTGGGAAGAGTTAATTTGTCAAAAAATAATAGTTTAAAAGTTAGTTTATTAACAAAAAATAGTTTAAAAGTCAGTTTGTCACTAATTTTATAGTTAAATTATTATTTTAATAATTACCGTTGTTTTTATTTTTAAGAGAGTTTTCAATCACAAATTTTAACAACATTTTATTAATTTGTTTATATTTTTACTAATTATTTAATTGAGTAAATATAAGAGAATATATATATTTCTAAATGGAAAAAAAAACTTAGTAATTAATCTTAATTAAACGAGTTTATTTTACTTTATAAGAACATTATTAGTATATGTGGCCAACTTTGTACTCTTCCTGAACTCAGTGACAAATTGACCATTAAACCATTTTTTTGTTAACAAATCAACATTTAAACTATCATCTTTTAATAAACCAACCATTCTCGAGCGTCCGCAGTTCGATTATGAATGTCTGCGTTCACGTTCGGGTATCCGCAAGCAAAATTGATTTCGAAACTGAATATCTGCATTCAAGTCCAGGTGTTCGAAGCCAAAATTTGAGACCAATTTTGGTCGCGGATGCCCGAATTTGAATGCAAACGCCCAAGAAAAATTGATTCGTCAAAAGAATAATAATTTATTATTGATCTCATAGTTAAAAGATTATTTTGATAATAACGGTTGTTTTTATTTTTAAGTGAGCAAGTTTTTCAATCACAAAATTTAGCAACATTTTATTGATTTGTTTATATTTTTACTTAAATTATTTAATTGAATAAAGATAAGAGAATAAATATATATTTCTAAATGGAAAAAAACACTTGGTAATTAATCTTGATTAAACGAGATTATTTTACATTATGAGAACATTATTAGTATTAATTACTTTGCCTATGGGTTAGATGATGAGGTAGCCATTATCTGTGGCCAACTTTTGACTCTTACAGAGCAATAGGCTCTACTTTGTAGGGTTACCCTACAATGTTAGGACTTCAAATTATTCAATCACTACTCTAATATTTCTTTGACTTATTCTTATGATTTCAACAAAAATTGACAAAAATATTAGGGAAAATGACAAATCAACCATCGTGGTTTACGATCAATGACAAGTCAACTACTGTGGTATGTTTTCTAACAAGTTAACCACCAACGTATGTGAAAATGACAAATGCACCATCGCTGTCCGTTAAAAAAAGCTGATGGCCCCACCATGTATGCCTGGACGCCGCGGCGTCCAGGCAATTTGCCTCCAGGCCATTTGCGTCCCTCTGTTAAGTCAGCAGAATACATAATGTTAATTCAGCAGAATACATAATCCGAGTGGTCTGCGATATTCGCATGTATTCTATCGTTTTCCCTTTATTAGCTAACCCTAGAGAAGTCTGAGCTGCGCTGAAGCGAGTAGAGAAAGGGATTTTGGAAAAGTTGAAGAATTTGTTGGAAAAAATGGCATCTTGGAGTGTTACAGAAGGTGGTATTAACCGTGAAGCTCAAGTGGGCCCTTCAGAGACATTATTGGCCAATGAGGAGGTACGTGGCTTTGGAAACGAAGTTGCTATTATTTTGCATTCTGTCTCAGCAAATTTAAACGAAGAGGACGATGAGGAACTCCGATCAGCATGCCAATCCACTAGTGATGAAGAGATGGACATGGCAGAGAGTAGACTGAGACGCCAACCAGAAGCAGAGTGCACATTTGTTGGTATGGGGCTAGGCAAAAAATATAGTTCCTTGAATAAAATTAGAGAAGAAATTGTTGATTATGCAATGAATAATGGGTACGGGATAAAATTCACCCACAGTGATGCGCATCGATTGAGAGCTGCTTGTCAAGAAGGGTGCATGTGGCGGCTGCACGCCTCACAAATAAAAAATGAAATGACGTTTCAAATAAAGATGTACAACGACGTTCACACATGCTCCAGACAAATGGAAAGCCGCCATGCCACAGCCAAATGGGTGGCAACGCATTACTTGGACAGATTTAAAAGTCAGGCCGACTGGGCCATATCTTCCATAATTGAGACTGTCAGGAAGGACTTCAACGTCAACATTACATCCAGCCTTGCTAGAAGGGCAAGAAATGCGGCTAAGAAAATTAACGAAGGGGATGCCAATGAGCAATACAAGCTCATATGGTCCTATGCTGAGGAGATTCGGAGGTCGAATCCCGGAAGTTCACTGCGTGTTGACCTCGATATGAGTGTATTTAAAAGGATGTACATGTGCTTGGATGCATGCAAAAGGGCAGTGCTGAATGGTGGTAGACCTGTTATTTGTTTAGATGGCTGCCACTTGAAGGGAGCGACTCCGGGGCAACTGCTTACTGCTGTCACCATCGACGGGAACGATGGTATGTACCCGATTGCTGTAGCAGTCGTTGAAGCAGAAAATAGGGCTTCATGGAGGTGGTTTCTAGAATTGTTGCTGGACGATCTAAACACCCCTTCTGGCAATGGGTGGACGATTATTTCTGATCGACAAAAGGTAAGGTGTTATTCACTGCTTTTGCATTATGTGTTTATGTTTGTCATATATTACCAATGTCTGTCTCATATTATGCATCTTTGCAGGGACTAGTGCCAGCTGTGAGAGATGTGGCATGGCAAGCAGACCAGCGGTTTTGCATCCGACACCTGTATGCCAATTTTCAAAAACAATTTAAAGGCAAGTTGTTGAAAGATGCAATGTGGGCTGCATCAAGAGCCACAACAGTGAGGCAATTTGAGAAAGAGATGGCCAAGTTACGTGTCCTTGACCTGGCGGCCCATGACTATTTACGTGGAATAGAGGCGACATGCTGGGCCAAACATGCCTTCTCTTCGATCCCAAAGTGCGACATAAGCCTCAACAACCTCAGCGAGTCCTTCAATGCCTGCATCCTACCCGCCCGGGACAAACCTATTCTAAGTATGTTCGAGATCATTCGAAAGGGCATCATGGGTAGGATCGTAAAAAAATATGAAAAGATGGCTCAGTCGACCGAACGGTTGTGTCCAATGATCAGCAACCGCCTCGCCAAAGTACAACATGCCAGTAGAAATTGGAGCCCTCAGTTTGCAGGAGCTGCCCAGTTTGAGGTCAGCAACGGTACCGACATGTACGCTGTTGATTTGGAAAGGTGTACTTGTACATGTTACCGGTGGGAGTTGACCGGCATCCCGTGTGTGCATGCAATCCCGTGCATTCACTTCATGAGGAGATCTCCTGAGGATTTTGTGCATTGGTGCTATCACCGGGAAACATACATGGTGATGTACTCCCACTTTCTCCGCCCCCTTAATGGACCAATCGAGTGGCTTCCTGTGACGAATCTTGATCCAATTATCCCACCGCCTTTTAAAAGGCTTCCAGGAAGGCCGCGCGTCCGTCGAATACGGGATGTGGACGAGGCCCCCAGCCGGACAGTGCTAAGCAGAAGACATTTGAACGTCACTTGTGGGCGGTGTGGTAGTGTGGGGCACAATGCCCGCACGTGCGAAGGGGGAGGCCAGTCCAGTGCAGGGGCTGGCAGAGGCAACAGAGGGAGAGGCAGAGGCGGCAGAGGAAGGTCGGAGGACACCTTTATGGGGTTCAGAGTCCCCGAGACAGCTCCCGAGACAATTGCTTCCCTAGTCCCTGAGACAATTCCTTCTCGAGTGTCTGAGACAGTTCCTGATAGAGTTCATGAGACGCAGGTCCGTGCATTATCACGTTATGCTTTCAATTGTTATTTGAAATATGCTCATTTCCTTTTCAATGTGATCTGCAGGAGTCTGATACGGAAGGTCCTCCCACACAAACGTACACAAATGTGGACCTTAACCTGCCGTGATACAATTGTTTTTTCTTTCGACAAATGTAGATGACAGTGAAATGGCACTGATGTAAAGTTGTGTTTTTCTGATATAAAAAGAAGTTTTGCAAATTCAAAGCTTTGTGTTAGTAAGTTAATGTTTTTTTTTCAATTCCAGGGGCGTTACAACTAATCAATTGACCTGACTTCATAATTTTTTAAAAATTTTGACATAATGTGCCTTGTTTCTTTACTCCCCCAAAACTACTCTCGTACATCCTGCACAAAAAAGAATCCCAAACAGTTCCAGTATCATCCAAATCATCCGCTAAATGTAAATTATACATAACATCCAAACAACATATCATTGACCTACACTACGCCTTCTTCTTCCTGGTCGGTTTCGGGCGCAAATCCGTGATCAGAAACGACAAGTGCGGGTCAAGAAATACTCTATCTGCTCCGGCGAACAACGGCCCCTCATACTCAAAGGTTGGAGGTTCGTGCAGGTGGAATTGTTCCTTAATTTTGCATTTTCCTATCACCTCCATCCCCGCAGGGGTACACCGGAAGACGCCGAACGGCCTGTAATGCAAAGGGAACAATTGGCGGTCAATTACGTGGAAAGCAATATTAAGAATGTACACAAGGGAAACTTCTTACCGCTGTTTGTCGGTGGGAGCTACGATAATGGATATTGATTCCGGCAGTAATTTCTGGTAAGCGTATTGCTGGTGCAGGTCAACGGACGACATAAAACAATCATGTCTCGGGTGTGTCTGCAATGTAAACAACGCATTATATGATATCAATGTAAACTGGAGACGCGAGCTGAATACTTACGTGAATCCATCCTACGGTGAGTAGACCGTGTTCATGTTGATGTCTGAAAACATGTTCGTCTGCGCCGTCGACCGCATAGCACTGCATATAAGTTTGGATGAGTACTTAGATAAAAGCTTATAAACTAGCACACAACGAAGGCCTCTCACAGTATCTGCCGTGCCCTTCTGCTCCGGGAAGATGATCTCGCTGACGACGTACTCATTGTCGGTCAGCTTTCCCCCAAGAACTGCGCATGTCTCAATGTTCCTTCGAAGATTACCCTGACAATAATCCTTGAACTTACTCATCAAATCATGAGCCTGCAACCAAAATGTCAAAAAAGGGTGAGCGTAAACATTAATGAACACACATATATACCGAAATGAAAGACATACCACGCGCACAGTTCTCAGGGGCGGCGGCTCCAGAGGCACCGCTGGAGGAATATGTTGGCTGCTTCCAACAGGGTTGCTGCCAATTAAAAACATGTCATTACATGAAACAAAATAAAGTAAAAAAGTGGAATTAGCGTTCAACGGAATTAACTTACAATCGGAATGTCGTATCAGGTGCGTCTGAGGAGGATGACGCGGATGCAAAATGGGGTGATCGCCTGTCACCTGGGTTCAGGGCTGCCACCATGTCACGATGCCACTCGGCAGATTGCATATGCCATTGTTGTGCTATGGCCCACCTATCTTCTGCGAGCTTGGCCGCTTCTTGTATTTGGACTTGTTGCATTTGCAGCTGCTCTTGCATTTTTTGCATTTGGGTCATGGACATATGGTGGAGCTCCTCCATCCTGCTCATCCAAGCGAACGTCTCATCAGGCATCGAACTAAAATGAGATGCCTGAGGAGGAGGAGGTTGTTCAGGAAACGGGACTGAATGCCTAGGCTCTGACCGGGGTGGATGTGTTGCTTCCTTCTTTGACTTGCGCATCCATTCCCCTCCAGTTTGGGTGATCCCCATTCGGTCCACTAATGAATTGTTGTAAATGTCATTGACGGACTCTTCAATTCTAGGTTCCGTCTCCGGGATGGGGACCCCTAACTGCTCAACGATACTCTGGATGAGCCAGTTGTACGGCAGTGACTTCGCCGAGTTGTTGAGCACCTCTTGCATGTGGCTCACGATGATATATCCGATGTCCACCTTTTGTCCCGTGAACACCTTCTCTAGCATATAGAGATCCATGCTGGTAACAAGGTCTCGATGCCCATTCCGAGGCAAAATTGTGTACGTCATTATCAGGTGGATCAATCGGGCTAAGGCATTCAACTCCTTGCCCTTTGGCTTGCTGTACTCGGCAACCTCGGGATCCTTATGCAACAATCTAATCACCGCTAACCCACGTCCTTGTTTGACGAATGGTGGCTCCCGAGCCATATGATAATATTCATCGCTTGGCTCCTCCAGTACACATCCAAGCATAATGTTGACATCATTGGAAGTGAACCTAACCTCCTTTCCAAAAATATATGTATGCACCTCTAATGGTTGGGTGGAAATTCTCAAATTTGCATAAAACAATCGTATAACTCTCTCGCAATAACTGCCCCTCATCCGGCACAACCCGGCTAACCCAGCAGCCTCAAGCATACGATCAATTCCCATCCCTGCGAATGAGTCCAAATCTACTATCTTTGACACAATAATTCTACGGTGTTGTATATCTTCTACGTACCGTGCTTTGCAATTCGGGTTCCAATATAGTTTGGACCTTGAACCCACTTGAACGGGTTGGAACGGGACCAAGGAGCATCCGGCTTCTCCTTCTTCAGGCTCAGCGGTTTCTTCCACCGCCGCCACTGCATCGGCTTCGAACGACGCAGTTTGAACGGGTTCAACTGCCTCCATCGTTGCCTTCCCACGCTTCGAGGTCAATTTCTTAGTCCGGGATTGCATTCTGATAGTTGAGAGTAATTCACCAACCTGCAATATAATAACCCACACAACATGTCTAAGTTAGCATAACAGTATTTCCTCATAGCGTCGCTTGGATAATAAAAAATGTAATGAAACAAAAACAAAATTCCAAATTCATTTCCGATAACAGATTATTACCCCAATACTTATCTCCAAAATAATTTCAAGCTATAACTATCGATTTACAAATTTAAACAAAAGTTTAACTTGAATATTTCTTGCATGGTATAAGTCCTTAAAACCTTCACCAATACAACAATCTCAATGTACACTATGGTTTCACCTTTAAACAAGACCAACATCTAAATTCCTAGTTTTCACCTATAGTCTGAGAGCAAAATAATAACAGCTAGGTGTGAACCAAACTCAACAATAGTTCAGGAGCATTAACCAACACATTCAATAAATCCATAATTTTCTTTCTCCCCTACTGTTCAATAAACGAAAAGCAAGACAATAACATCTAAAAGTTTATCGCGCAATCAAAACCAATTTTTCCAGCCAAAACAATTGAACCAAATCGCAACATTATCAATGCCAGCGCAAAATGACAGAACACAACAACGTAAATGCTGTAGATCAGAACCCAAAAATCAAAACACGATCGGCTATTTTCTCTTCAACCAAAAACTAAGAATTGACATTTATAACTCAATCAAAAAAATGGAGAGCGGCAAATCGTCGGCACTGTCCTAATCACCAGGGGGTTCGACACCCGTTCATCGTTCGGGCGCTGCTCGCCTTTCGGCCGGACGAAAGTCGGTCGTCGTCGGCTAGTTCGCTCGTCGCGGTTCCGTAGGCTGGTTCTGTCGGCTGACTCGTCGAGTCGCTGCTCGTAGCTCGTCGGGTCGCTGCTCGTAGCTCGCCGCTCATCGGGTCGCTGCTCGTAGCTCGTAGCTCGTCGCGCTCGCCGCTCGTCGGGTCGCTGCTCGTAGCTCTCTGCCGATAGGGTGAAGGCGAAAGCAAATCGGGTGAAATTGAAATTGGGCGAAATTTATGTATATATTTTCTTTTTTTTTTTAATTCAAAATCATTTTGGCCTGGACGCCGCGGCGTCCAGGCATACATTGTGGGGCCATCAGCTTTTTTTAACGGACAACGATGGTGCATTTGTCATTTTCACATACGTTGGTGGTTAACTTGTTAGAAAACATACCACACTGGTTGACTTGTCATTGACCGTAAACCACGATGGTTGATTTGTCATTTTCCCAAAATATTATAATTTAAGTTTTCTAAAACAATTTTTCCAGAAAACTGGTTTTCGAATGTTGTATTGCCATCCCATGATAATTCATTTTCCTCAGAAACAAAATCATGGAAAATAATGAGAAAAGCTAAGCTTACATGATGAACAGCCATCAAGAAACTTTCGAAGTCATCATGAGCTAGCTTTTCGAAACAAGGTCAAGAGGGAAGGTTGATATGTTATGAGAAATAAGAGGAAAACCAAGACGATAGCCACGCCCCAAGCCGAACCAGGGTCCGAGGCCGGGATGGGGAGTCCGAGCAGAGTTCCGGTGGGGAGCCAGTGAAGTGTGATGACCAAAAGTAAAGGAGAAATTACCAGTAAGCGTTGTAGGAGCTCAGAAACTGCACCCATTATTCCATCATAGATTACATAACAAATGAATCCACTTATGAAAACAACGAGAGCAATTAGAAGCCATTTCTGATACGTGGAGATTGAACTTGAAGTTCCTTCGTTGGGGTGGTCTGCAGCCATGAGAGAGAAAGGAAGAAATAAAGAGAGAGAGAGAGAGAGAGAGCGAGATTATAGAATATAGATTAACACAGCTTTGGTTAGAAATTTAGAGACCCTTTTGAATTGAAGGTGTATTATGCAGGGTCACAGTACTTATAGTATAATATTGTTTATTTTGGATCAAAACTTGTATAGCCTTTTTTTTTGAATTAGCTCAAAACACATTGTACTAAGTAAGTAAGAAAACTCTGCTTATAAACCATTCACTTTTCACTTTCTCAAATAATGTGGGGTTATACATCTCCATTATTATAAACTAGGGTCTCACAATCAACAGAATTTTTTGTTGTCCTTACTTTTAGAGAGTGGATTGCTACAATCTCCCCTTCTTGAGAGCCCGATGTTTTTGTCGGCCATACTTCCGGTTGGTGTTTTTGCTCTGACACTATTTGTGTAGTCTTCAATCCTCCTGTCCGCTTTAAGCCAAATATTGTACAATTTTATTTATGAAGTTAGGCCAAAGTGCGTTATAATAGGTATGAAAGAAAATTCTAATAATAGGTATGAAAGAAAATTCTACTTATAAATTATTCATTTTTCAACGATGTGAGATTGTGCACTGCCACTAGTATAATCTAATGCGTCGACCGAGTGATCGCAACATAGCGACAAGATAATATGCTAGAATATCTGCTTATATTCTTCATGTTGTTAAAGATTATCAGGAAGACAGCCACGATAGATTAAATAAGTATAATGTTTGGGTGAGCAAAAATTAAGCTAGTTTATGAAGAGTGTGGGGGCTAAAAGTTAAAAGTTAGAGACCCTTTTTGTTTGATCTAGACAGCAACCTAACAACGTCTTCTGCACTTCTTTTTCTTGTGATTTCAAGAATCCATTATCGTACCCCAACACTAATCAATCCATCGTCCTGCACAAAATAGAGGTTTTGAATTTAAGTTCTCTTCTCTCTAAAATATTTGCCAAAAGCAGAGGAGAAGCACTGATGTGTTGGTTGAAATTATGTGAATCTACCACATTGGTATTTAATTAATTTGTACATTTTTGTCCAAATCTTTGATCTGTTTTAGTATTATATTGTCCACTTTAAGTCAAAATCTGCTCAATTTTATTATTGGTGTAAACTAAAAATGCATTTTACTAGATAGTGAGGAGAACTTTATTTATAAACCATGCATTTTTCACTCTTTCATGCGATGTGAAATTATGCACCCTTATTGATATGAGTCTGAAGTCTCGTATTAGTCATTCTAGCTTTCATAGGACAAACTGCAACAATTTCCTCCATTTGGGACCCGACATCTTCGTCGCTCACACTTCTGGTTGAATTTACTATTTAAAACGTCTTCAAATTTTTCAGTACAATATTGTTTACTTTTGGTCGAATCATGTTTGGTTTTGTTATTCGGGTCAACCCAAAACGCTTTGTAGTAGATAGAGAGAAGAACCCTATTTTTTCATTATTCTTAATAATGTGAGATTATATATCCCTACTTATATGGGCTCGGACTCTCACTTAAGCTATTCTAAACATGACCGAGCAGATTAACACAATTTTTTTCTAAGATTGGAATTGAATCCTATAATTTCCCCATAAATAATATAAAAAAAAAAAAAAGAAATTTACACCATTTCAAAGAGAAACACATGATTTCTCGCTCCTAGTGTAATGACTTTATTGCCCATATCACATTTTCGTCTTCTATTAAGTAGGGAGTAGAGTGAGCCCTAAAAATTAGCAGCAGAAAACGATGAAGGGATCTGAGATTTCAAACCCAGCCAAGAAAAATACTGGGGAGACTAAATTGAAGTCTACAAAACCTCCTTTCAGACCGGCCAAGGATGACACCAAGCCTCTTCTCCAAGATCCAGTACTTTCTCTCTCTCTCTCTCTCTTAATTCCATTTATTTGTGGCTTGTTTTGGTCATGTGAGTTATATTGGGAAGAGGGTAATTCTTTATTTGGATGATTTTGCCTTGTAGATTCTGAGGTCTGATCCGATCGAATCAGAAGAAGCTGTGTTCAGAATACCTTCTTTCCTAAACCCCATCTCAAATTCTCATCCCAAACTAGGCTAAAAATGTTTTCTCTATCGAATCAGATCATGTAAAAGGGCATAAATTCTGCCAACTGCCTTGAATTCTTCAGATGCAATCATTAAATTCAATCTACTGTCAATTTTTTATCATGTAGAGGATTCTCTGGATTATTCATTAAATTCTAAATCGCATTGATGAAATGGTTTGTGATTTCTTACCGGAAGAATCGAGCATCGTCTTCAGAAGATGCAGAAGAATGAAGTTCACTTGTGATAGGAAATATTTGGTAAGCGTAGAAATGGGTTCATCTGTTGCAGAACCTTTAAGAATTGCAAGTTTTCATATTTGGAGCAACGAAGAACCTAAATATGGCCTGATGAATATTGTGGTAAAGTTTCCTAAACCATGACAAAAAAGTAGCTACGGTTGTATTATTCACGCCGGACCTTGTAGTACAATATTGTAACGTCTTTCGGTGTTTTTAGTGCAATATTATCTGTTTTGGATTAAATCTCGAACTGTTTTTGTTCTTGGGATTATTCCAAAACATGTTGTACTAGGTAAAGAAGGAAACTACTTATAAACTATGCATTTTCTATTCTCCTAAGCGATATGGGATTGTACACCCCCACTGATATGGGTCGAACCCACACCTGAGTCTTTCCTAGCCTTCACAGGGCGGAATGCCACAAATATTGTCTGTTTTGGGTAAAAAACTTGCATAGTTTTGTTCTTGGGGTTAGTTTAAAACGCGTTGTATTAGGTAGAATGAAGAATTCTACTTATAAACTATGTGTTTTCTACTCTCTCAAACAAAGTGAGATTGTGCACTCTTACTCGTATGTGTCGGACCTTCACTTGGGTTATTTTTGTTTTTCACACAAGCAGGCTGCGTAATGCATACTTTACAAAATCATGTTTATCAATCGCATCGATCAAAAGATTAGCATCATTGATTCACCAGTTAATTTTATCCTAAGTGATGCTAAGTGATTTGATCGAAACTTCAATGAGGCACATTCTGGATAAACTGAAGTCTAGCAAGAGAGAGACAGGAAAAAAGAAAAGCTCATTCGTTAATCAGAATCAGGAAATTATATAAAGAAACTACAAAACTTCATACATTGTAGTTAAGGGGGCAGACATTCGCTTCATTACGTTTAGACATCTGCTTCTGTGTAAATGGGTATACGCGGACGTTTGTCATATAAATACGGTCGTTTGCCTTAATTTGAGGTTTGGTTTGTCACTATTATGATAGTTCATAGTTTTTTTTTGTTAATTACCCTATTTGATTAGTGTATGTGATTTATTGTGGTAATTATTTATAATATATTATAATTACTATAAATAAATAAATGACTAGATACAATAGAAGATTATAATATAAAGTAAAATGTAAAATTTTCTGTTATTTATTTTTTACGAAAATTAACAAAATAACCACTTATTTATAAAATCAATGATAAGACAAATACCAAATCACTTTCGTTAACAAATAAAACACTGAACTATAGAAAATGAATGTCTCTGGGTATTTCTCCACCGAATTTGTTGAACTCTAATTTCAATATTGACAAGTTTGTGGAGTTCATTAGTGATGTCAGAATAAATATAGGCACTTTGTTACTCGATAAACTTAAATACTTTAATAATTTGAGGTTACCCAATGCAAATGGAAGTTTTTCAGCTAAATTATTTGTTAAAAAATTAATATATTTCAAGTTAGTAATGTTTTCGTTCCACTGAGGAAATTCGCTGAAAAATTCATCGTTTGCTACACTAAAAAATGACAAAAAATGGAGCGAAAAAAGTATTTTCCATGGTGGAAAAGCTTTGAGGAAACTCGTCAGAAATTTTATTATCTGATACATTGAAGAACGACAAATAATTCAATCAACGGCGTGGATTTCAATTTATAATACCAGACTGGTAATGAAACAGAGGGGAAAAGTGCATTTGAGTTTGGTTGCATACTTACCTTTTGCTATCTTCCTCCTGTTTAAAAATTGATATATTTGTTTCTTCAAATGATCTTGACTAGAGGGAACTTTGTTGATCTCCCCCAACTTTACTGTCATAACTTCCATTGATGATCCTAATTGTTGTTGTTCTTAGGTAGTGGAGTTTGATTTTCTCTATCCAAGCTAAGGCATCCACAGGCGATGGAATAGTGGGTATCGAATAACATTGACCGCTGCAACTTGGGATCAAGTAGTCGGTTTCGGTTTTAAAATCTTGGTTCCGGTTTCAGTTTTTTCTTTATTAATTTTTTTTTCAAATATTATAATAAAAATTGTATAAAAATTATAAAAACATAATTAATAACAACAAAATTATTCTTCCTCTTCTCTTTTCAAAACAAAATTTTGTCCAAAAAATAGTTATTAGGTCTTTTGGAGCTAAAATCACTTCAGAGGCTGAGGCACGAATGAGCGAATATAGAACTTCAAAAACAAAAAAACACTATAAACGTATTTATGCGGTTCGATTTCGGTTTTGAAAAACTAAAATCGGTAACCGAACCAAAACACTCGGTTCTTACGAAAGAGAACCTTATTCGGTTTTTTTAATAGAAAAAACCTTATTCGGTTATGATTTTTTGATCGGTTTCGGTTCGGTTTGTCGGTTCGGTTCGGTTTTGAACACCCCTAGTTTTTGATGTATAATTAGTTTTTTTTTTTTATTAAATTTGTACAACCAATGCCATGCTAACTCCGCTCGCTATCGAGTTGCTCTCCTTCTTCTCCATCGTAACCTTCCAATCTATCTACGCCTCAATTGTGACTGTTTGATCTAAGAATAACGGATGAAGCCTAGTGAGTAATTAATTGACGACTTAAGTGGCCAAGATTAGATATGCATCAGTTTAGATGAAGGGATTGCCGATTTCTAACTTCTGTGACGATTTCTAATATAATTTCAAGTTCTGTCGATTTCAGCTCTGATGATTTTGAATTATGTTGAGATATTGATAAAGTTTGAAATCAGGTTAGAGATCAACGGAAGAACTAGAAATCAGATTTAAACACATGATTAAATGAAAAATATAATATACATGTGTTAAAGTTAACAGATAAATTAACGATAAATTTAAATTGGTAATAGATGAAAGATGGAGGATGGATTTGTAAAAACATTTCTAATATTTAAGTTTTAATTTGTATTTTACAACATAAAATTTCTTTGGTTAAGCAAATCGTTGCCCACATGTGTAACGGGTTAGTAGCTTGAGCCTTGAATAACGAGCGTCCCGCAGAGAGAGAGAGAGAGAAGATGGCGTCTTCTCATCTCATCTCCTGCTATTCCACACCGTCTGTCTTCAACCTCCAAAGCTTCCTCATTTCACTGTTAGTCTCTCTCTCTCTCTCTCTCGCTCTACCCATTGTGAAAACTAAAGGTGGAGCTCGTTATGAGCTTCATATTGCATAGTAAACTTGCATTTCTGACCGATTTCCCTTCATTGTAGCTCGCTCATACTTGTCAAATTCGTGGGTTCTTTGAAACTGGGATCTTAAGTATCTGGGTTGAGATTCTAAATTATTTCGATTGATTAATGATTGAAATTATGGTCAATCTTTCTCTCTCGAGCTGCTTAATTTGTCGGTGTTAACTTATTACCATCGTTACCAAGTTTTATCTGGATTTTTGTACAATTAGGTCGCATTTTTTCTCATCTGTTCCCCAACTACTGCGCATGGTTTTTGTCTATTTTCTGGTGCATTAGTTTCGAGAATCATTCAATTAGTTTTTATTAGACGGCGAATTTCCCAACTACGAATTGCATTTCTTCATCGTTTAAGTATTGTGGAACTGACTATTAAAACCAAAAAACATGAACTCACAAAGCTATATCATCCCCCTTTGAATCTGTTGCTCTATCTGCTGTCTCAATTGTAAATGTTTTTCAGGGAATTTAAAACAAGTCGGTCCTATGGTGAAATCAAGTCACGAAAAAGACAATTGCAGTCCAGAAGGTTCGTCAAAACCACAAAAGGTTAGATAAGAGTTTCTTTTGTAGCACATTTACTCTGACAACAATTTCATTTTCTTATGCAGCCTTTACAATTAACAGTTTTAATCCCATTGTCGAAAAACTGCTATAATGTGGTCTGTAGAGGTCTTATTTGCGCACTATATGTTGATTGTCGAAGGTAGATGTTAGAATTCGATGACTCGAATTCTTCTGGATTAGGTTGTGGGCTTGTATTACGAATCTCCTTAAGTAGTTTTGATTTACTCAGATGTACATGTAGTCTTGAGTCACAAAACTTGCAGTTGTAATTTGATCTTTGTAGGAGATTGTTTCCTTTCTCCGTAGTTTTTCTTTTCGAAAGGATTTTTCTACGTTGAATTTCGGTGTCTCGTTTCGTATCATATTAGTGTTCGAATATAATGGGAGACTTATTTTGATGTTGTCGTTTCACCAACCTACTCGAATTTCTAGAAGAGCATTGTGGGATTTAGAGCTCTGCTTTTGCTTTCAGGAACCACAAGTGTTGATCTCTCGACGGTGCTGCCTTACATGTCTGTGTTTACCTTATATTATCATCTTCAAAATGTTTGCCAGTTTCTGAGTTCTATGATTAAGAAAATGGAATTATGAAAAGTATTGAGCTTGATTTTGAAATCTTCATCTTCTGCGTTTTGTTTGATTTCTGGAAATAGATCATCTTCTGGGTTGATTACTTAATTTGTTCGGTAGGCCGAGGGAAACTCGTTTGTCCGGTCTGTCTAGGAACCGGTTTGCCGAATAACAAAGGTCTTCTTAGGCGGCCTGAAGCCCGACAATTACTCGATAAGATGAATAATGGTCGTATTTTACCAAAATCTTAGTGTATTTATTCATAACCATTCATAGAATCTACTCAATCTGTCTGTAATTTGCTGTTTATACATCAATTTTGGGCTTCTGAAGTTACTCATTCGAATTACATCGTTGGATCCTTCATCTTCCCAGAATGGCAACACGCAAAAAAGACAGGCTTTTCGGATTTGTTCAATCATGTTTCCATCTGAAATATCGCTTTCTGGCTCATTTACAAAGTCAATTTGGAGGGGGATGGGAGAACTAAGATTCCTGGTCGACCGGCTCAAGACGAGCATAAAGTCAATAATTCGGCTTCTTTAAAGGAGCATTTAGCTAAGAATCCAGGATGAAGACAGCTTGAGAAATCGATTCTTCGGAATTCCCATCGCGGCTTCGAATTCGGAGGTTTTGAAGAGAAGAACTTGCAGAAACAAACGAACAATGGCGGTGAAGAAATTACTGGATTATGAAGAAAAAAGATTGAAAATTTAAGCAGGAGATTGACGAAGAAGAAGATGGAAATAAGTTAGCTGACAAGAATACAGGGTAAGAAGAGAGAGAGAGATGAGGTTTGAGGTCGGCGCCGCGCTTTGATAATCTCCCTCTTCCTCCGCTCTCTCTGCACTCATCTCCGATGGTCGGGTTTGTGTCAGGTTATTGGAGGTAATTAAAAAAAAAAGAATAAATTATAAAAAATAAACTAGATAAATATTATTATTATTATTATTATTATTATTTTTTGTTAGAAATATAAAAATATTTTTTTTTTCAGTAGATATTTATATTTTGTAATAGATATTTGTCTTCTGCTACAGAAAATATTACTTTCGCTACGAAAAATATTCTTTTCGTAACAGATATTTGTCTTTTACTGTAGAAAACAAGTTCTTGGAGTATGACTTACTTTCTACAGCAGAAGATATGTTTTCGCTACCAAATACAAGTTAAATTTTTAACGAAAAACGTGACAGTAATGTTTACCTTATCCATTTTTCATAGTTCAATATTTTATTTATTAATAAAAATTATTCAGTCTTTACCATGTTACTGATTTCATAGTTAAGTGTTTATTTTGTTCATTTTCCAGTTAACCTCCTTTGATGTGATGCCGTTTTTGTCAAATGCTATATATATATATATATATAATATTTTATACATTTAGTTGTTTCATTAACATATAGTATTCATTTAATGAAAATAAAATTTGGCATTTAAAAATTACAGAAAGAAATGGTGTAATATTTCATGTAACAACATTTCCCAACATTATTATGTGTGACATCACGATGCAACAAAAGCAAATACAAACCTTAAATGATTGAACAAAAATCTCTCTTGTTGTTCTTTCTTTTGGTCTTTAGGCATTAACGAAATGACAATTTGCTCTAATTTGTCCACTCGTCCCTGTCAAAGGACTGATATTGCCCATCTTGATCACAGACTCCACGAAGCTGGAGAAGAACTCGGCTTGGCTGTTGGCGAAGGTGGTGACCAGACTCGATGTGGCCGATTGGGTGAAAAGATCTTGATCGGTTTGAAGGAGGCCACGACCATTAACTAGGTTGCTATAGTAGTCCTCGTCAAAAGTATTGGGGGTTGTGGGATCTAGGTTGATGAGGGTATCCAAGTTTTGACCTTCAGGGCAAGCTGCTTGAAGCGTCGCCAAGTACGTAGGGTCGATGCTCGGGTCTGGGCTGCCTGTTCCACTAAAGTTATAGAGACGACCTTGGAAGAAACGACATCTTGCTCTTCCAAACGTATGTGCACCTACAAAACCAAGCATCTATTATACTGAGATACGCAGAGGTGGTTAAAATCAAATTGGGTTGACTAAAATTCAAGTCTTCAATCTAAATCAGATCAACAAAATTGATATCAGAGCATATAACATTTCGATCGTCACCAAATAATACATTATTGTCTGTTTCGAGAATCTGAGGCTTAATGATTGGGGCTCGCCTAGAGTGAATAATCTATGAAAAAGACTGTAAATTAGGGTAATTACCTGATAAAGCAACAACATCAGCTGTGTTAAGTCCTACGTTGTCGAACAATGTTATAACTCGGCTTGGGGCATTAGTTGGGCCAGGAATACCGTTTGTCGCCCCGTCTCTGTTGGCTGTTGTGCTGTCTCGTCTCCCCAACGGAACATCATACGAAGGCCCGTCTGCCTGCATGGTATTGTCTCGTTGAGGATACAAATAGTAATGAAAAACTCAAGCCTCTTGTTTTTCGATCAATTTCGTCACCAAATGGAAGACGTATTTTTTACCATAGTGATCGCAATTTGAGATGCAAGGGCTAAGATATCGGCACAGGAGACGACCCCCGGACAAGCGCTCTCGACTGCGGTTTTTATATCATCAACAATGTTCAACCCTGTTATCCCATTATTTGGCGCTGCGTCTCTTTCGCTCAATATTCCGTCAGCATTATCGAGCAGAACAGATGCGTCGCAACCCTGCAAGAATCATATAAAAACTATAACATCTTAATCTCCACGAAATAATACAACATTGTGCTATTCGATTATTCCTTAAAAAGTCTTGTACTAGTTGAAAATGAAATTTTACTTATATCGTACAACCCAAGACTGTACGAAATAAGTAAAAAAAAAAGATGGAGATCGTTAATTAATTACATCGACAAAGCAGTCGTGGAAGTGGAGACGGATGAGCTTGGCGCCAGTCCGGACATCACTACTTATAGACGTTTGAACCACACCGCTAACAATGGTGGCCAAATTAGGACAAGAGGTGGAGTAAAAAGTAGGAGAGAGCTGAGCGAAAGCCCCTTGAAGTAAGACAAGAAAAAAGCAGAAAACAGCAGCCATGGGAGGCAAAAAAGAAGAAGACATGCTTATTCGTCAAAACAAACTTTGCTTGACGAGGATGTTTGTGTGGTTTTCATGAGCATAAAGTCTCCACCTTTTATAGCCAAAACCCATTAGGAAGGTGAGAGGAACGTGGTTGGCTTAACCAAAATTATAATAATATAATAAAAATATAATCATACTGTGCTTCATACTTTTCAATTCAGTCGAATTTCTCAATTTCCAGTTGCAAATGCTTGAATCTTTCCACTCATCTTCTTACTTTTTCTCGATAATCCGATGACTTTTTCGATACGAATCATCGTAATTCTCGGTCAAGTAAGATAAAAACTCTCCGTAAATCAACTAAATATTAAGTATTGGGGACGTATTTTGATTTCGTAATTAAACAACTGCAATCCTCGAATCGCATGAGACGACTCGAGGGAAAAATCGATGCGATAAAGACGGTCGGAGTGGAGTACGGGTAATGAGTAGAACATGATAGTTGTAGTAGTAATTAATGATTAGATTTGTGGAAAATGCACTCACCGTTATCTTGTATTAAGGTGGGTGCTAATTATATAAATAATGAGTAATCACCATGATTTTGAGTCTCAAAAACCAGTTTGATTAATCACCGTACTTGTATGAACTCAGATCCCCTTTGAAATTCAAAGGAGGCCAATTGAAAATAGGACAAAATCTTATTGGACGAGTTCTTCGACGTGTGGAAGATTCTACTTAATACACGGTGAGATGTTTGAGTAAATTGCGTCTCAAATTTTCTCACCTTTTTTTTTTTAATTGTTTTTTTTATAAATAATTATTGAAAATAATGAAATAATAATTGAAAATTTTACGATTTATCTCACTAACAAATAGCTCTCGCTAAATGAAGAGTTCAAAATAAAAATAATTGTCGAACCAATCTTGCATCTGGTAGATAGTGATTTCTCTAATTAAAACCTGAAAGGAAAGTTGTCAAAGTGAATCAACTAAACTCAATAATGATTCAAGTGGTATATCCAGAGTTTTATAAACCCTATAAATGAGCATGCTTACAAGAAATCATATCTTTAAACCGAGGTATATCACCAGTAGGGCAAAATGTCAAAACAATCCATTATACTATAGTATATATCAAAATAAGCCACTACTCTCTAAAAATAAAATCTTAATGAAGATAGAGTTATTTACAGATTTTGCATAAACGATGCCCCAAAACGTGGTGAAAGACAATATTTGATGATTGCAATAGCCAAAACAAGTCTTGATTAGATTTAAGATTTTTTTGGCCAAGAATACGACGCTTAAACACATCTTCCAATGGTCAAATGTGCGTAACAAACAAAGACCCACACACAGGATAATTAAATTAAACCCAATTCACACAACTGAGTTGATTGAAACAAAAGTTATGTGTGCTCTCAAATAAAACATAATAGTGAAAAAAACATGCATATAGTATAAAATCAACATAACTAAAAGACATGTCACACAATAAAAATATGAGATCACAAAATATGTTTTATAAAACAATGTATGTACTACTGAATATAATAAATAAATCTCATATCTCAAATAGTGTAAATCATAATACTAGATAAAGAGTCCAAATACCCGCTCATCCAATAAGAGTCAATCTCCAACACCTGTACGAGTATAACAATACTAATAGGCTTTTAAGACCTTCAAAAAGTTCATTGTAACTCACATAAGGGATATACCCTTTTAGAGATTTTACAAACCAATCTCACGAAAAATCAACCAAAAACACGTTCTGGTCAACTCAAAAACTGTCCGGTCGACTAGAAAAATTGTTGTGGTTGTTGATCCGGACCCCCGCATCTACATGAGGGCAACCAGTCCTTCATGTCCAGAATTCCAAACTAATGGTTTGGAAGTTCAATTCGACCCACCGATCGACCGGTCGCCCAAACCTAGGCTTAGGCTGTCTACTGCGTCGAAAAGTTGCCCTAAAATTTTCAAAAAACTTAGACTTTCTCCCGTTTCTTCGACTAAAAACGACTAAAAAACATACCAAAACACAATTTAACTTTATTACATACAAAAATGCACTTCTTTTTGTCCACCTCTTACTATTAGATACCCATAATTGGTTATTTCCTCAAATGTCGCAGCCGATACCCCGAAAGGTGAGTTCAATACTTAATAAATTAAATAATAAAAAATAAATAAAAACTTGTCTTTTATTTGGAAGGGAAAATGTTACTCTCAGCAAATAGTACGAGAGCAAAAATTCAAACAAGAGGTGTGGCCGACACAGGCATCAAGCCCTCAAGGGGAGAAAATTATGATAGTTTATCCTATAAAGTCAATGATTCTATTGTTTATTAGACTATGAGCTATACCACGAAAATATACAATCTCAGAAAATTGAAAGTGAGTCGTTCATAAGTACTTATCTTCTCCCAATCTAGTATAACATGTTTTTGGTTCAAACTCAAGAACAAAAAATTGTGCAATTTTTAACTAAAAATGGGGAATATTGCATTAACATGCCTATAATCCACACATTTATTTTATTGAAAAAAGTGATAAAATATGTTGATCGTGAATTTGAAGGATAACAAAATCGAAATTGACATCTCACAAATCACGGGACCAGACAAAAATGAGTTACCAAACAACTGGATGATCAACTTCGAGAAACACGCACAGATTAGTCAAATTAGGAGGGCTCAAACTTGGATTTTCTAATGTACTAATCCATAATCATTAACTCACCCACTAATTTCAACGTGACTTCTAATCTTACAAACTAAAGTAATTTACGGAAAGAGATAGAGACCCATAGTTCTTCATGTATAAGATTCATTGTCCGTCCCCCCCGACTTTTGAATTTTCTTCGAAAACGATCTCCATACTTGAACTGAAGAGAAATTTTAATCGTACCTGAAATTTCGACCAATTTATCCTCTAAATTTACACCAAAGATTAGAGATTCTCACTATTTTGACCTAAAAACATCAGCATTCAGACGGGTGTTTGATTTTGATGTAATTATTCAAGTCAAGAAACGAAGGAGGTGATTAATTATTATTGATTGTTCAGAGGGTTTAATATATTAAATTTATTCTGCACCTATTTTGACTATACTTTATAAATTTGTATAATCATGATTGACCACTGAGATTAACAACTAAATAAATCACTAACCACGCGCAATTATAAATCAATAATTGGAAACGGTGCATGCAAAAGGTTGAAGATAAGGCACACACCTAATGCTGAGATTGCTTCAAACCAAAATAAGTCAAAAAAGTAAAAAAAAATAAAAAATTCTAAAATAATCACCTCCATTGTTTATTTGTCTTGGGTTTAAATTCTATTTGGGGAATTTCATTCTTTTTAAGATTTAGGTTTAATATATATAAATATATGCTTCGATCACAAAATTCTTTGTACGGATTTTTTGATAGTGAAATCTTCTTCACTCAGACAAAACTCTAGCAGTGAAATCTTCTTCACTGTTAGAGTTTTATGTGATCCGAATTCTATTGGATTGGGCTGGTAGACTCATATTGTAAATCTCATTTAGGGTTTTACTTTCTCTATAAATTCATGTAAACTAGAGTTGCAAAACTTGCGGTTGTATTTCGTATTCATAATAGATTTATTCATTTGCCAGTAGTTTTTTTTTTCCGTAAGGGTTTTTCCACGTAAATCTGGTGTCTCATGTCATTTTTTTTTCCGGTTATTGTTTTTTCTTTTTTCTATAGGTGTAGACTTTACAAATGTATTTTCTATAAGTATAAACTTTAGTGATTTTTTTTTCATTTTTTAAATTTTCCATGTAAATTTGGATATTTATTATTTTTGCATTTTCTTTTTCAATTCTTTCATAGAATAAATTGTACTTTACCTTTTTTTTTTTTTATCTAAAAACCAATTGTAACTAATTTCTTAAATAATTTATCAATTATTTAATTTTTTTATCAATAATTTGGATGAACTCTACCCTTATTTGTCAAATTTCAACAAACAAGCAAAAAAAATCTATGAAGTTTGGATAGATAACATTGCAATAATTCACCAAAAAAAATATATTGAGAATAAAATATTCAAATCTAAACTATAATTTATTTGAAAGTTCCATAGTCTATTCTAAACAAAAATCCCCGCATATTGCTTTCATAGAATTTGAACTATATAATAATTATTTTTTACACTAATACCCTGTACTTCGTGACAAATTTTTCAAACCCAATTTCTCGAAATCTTAACACAAATTATAACGTGTTTCTGGTGCATATGAATCTTGACTCCATGGTTCAGGATCTAACAATTATGATAAAAAAGAAGGGATGGCAAGAGGAATCAAACCGATTTATCTGATCAAGAAAAAGATATTAATATCAATTTTAAAGTATGAGGTTCTTTTAACTGATATCTTGAATTTGTATTTTTGTTATCTATCATTTTAAAGTTTGGACTGTTAGTAACAGATACTCTAACTGTTAAGGTATCCATTAAATGACAGAACTATAATTTTCATTGAAAATAATACTCTTTCAGCAGCGGAAAACAAGTATTGACTCCAAAAAGGATGGAAATTACATTTTTCGCTACGGAAAATATAATTTCCACAACATTGGTATCCGTCATTTAATGAATTTCTTAATGATAAAATTTTAACGTATTAATTAAAAAACCATCATATTTTAAAATTAATATTAATAATTACCGTAAAGAAAAATATTGTGAGCAGACTTTGCTCTATTACTTGGTTGCAAAGCATCCATCCAACTTGCCTAAAAAATATACTGAGTTTGAATATTCAGAAAGCATTATAATATAAGTTGTATAAATATGATTTTTGAAAATTATAAAATAAAGATATTGTTAAGCTAATTGTTTATTAGGTCGTAAATGGGATTTATTAAATGTAAAATAATTCAATGTTTTAGGGTCAATGCTACGATTATTCAATTGACAATCATTGAAATTGGAGTGTGTTTAGATCTATTTTATGACATTGCCGATGCATAATATTTTAGTCACAAAGTCAAGTTCAAACTCACGCTGCTCAAAGCAAATAAAGATGTATAGTCTTAGAACATGGACCTGAATTCTAAGAGAGGCCTCACTCGTTAAAAACCTCGTTCAATATGACTCAAGGATAAGAATATGAGCTATGAAAAATGAGTGGATGGTCCAATTAATTATAAACTTATATATGGCAAAGCTAATGACATCGACACCAAACTCACTAAAATCGATCGAGATGTAGTTTGTGACATTCGGCCCAACTCAGCCTATTATTAATTCAAAAAAAAAAAAAATTAACTCTCATTTAGGGGAGTTAATGCCGAGTTTCAGGGGAGCACTCTCCGTATTTGAGAGAGCAGAGAGGAGAAGTTGAAGCATGTCATCTCCTCTCGGCAAGCAGAATTTTTTCTCTATGTTCATCCTCCGGCAAGCCGTGTCTTAATAGGAGGAAGATGGTCTCCGATTGCGTATCAAATTTGTCTGCATCCGAGGTTTGTGAATTGAGCATCAGAATTCAATAGCTGGCCTAGGCGAGACGTCGATTATGAGGGATTACTCAGGTAAAAGTTGGATTTTTCAATCTTTGTTTCTTCTTTGGAATTTCTACAATTTTGAAAAGATTCTGATGATTTTGGACAAATTGGTTTTCTCTAGAGGTTTGGATTTTTAGCGTCGATGTTGTGAATCATCTCCGACGAGTTAGAGATTTGTTCATTGCTGTGGTAAGCCTCTTCCCCTTTGTTTTATTTCTTCCTAAGTCATACTATAATGGACATTGGTTTTCTTAAAGTTGAAGTTTGATTGTCAATTTGGACGACCATCTCCGTTAAGACTGTAACATCCCAGTTTTTATTTTCTTTAGCGTGAAATTTAAAACTTTGCATTTATAATATCAGAGTAAGCTTTTCCTTTTAAAACCGAATGTTAAATTCATTACTTCAAATCATTTTCCAATTTATCGTGTTAAGAAATATACTTATTTAAAATATTTTTAGTAGCGGAATAACTTTCATTTATAAAAATCATTTTTCTTGAAATACAGCGGAAGCATTAAATAAAATGATTATTTAAACTTAAAATGCATTTATTAAGTGTAAACTGTTTACTTTATTATTTACAAAATCATTTACTCTTTTAGCTCAACTAAAGATCCGCTGCATATAAATCCTTCACCAACTGCTCTGTATATTGTTCGTCTATTTTTAAGCATATACTTGCATCGCAAGACAATGAGTTATGAGCCTAATGCCCAGTAAGGGATAGGAATAAAACAGTACAATGTCCATGTTATGCTCTTTTAAAAACCATATGCGTTTCCGTTTTCCATTTTCCGTTTACATTTATGTTTCAGCTAGTCTCAATCTTTGTCCACGGACCTAAGTCTTATCAATCTATCTCGGTCTTTGTCCAATGATTTCGCAACTGGTATGACAACAATGGCTTACTTCGAAAGCTTATCTAGTGGACAATGGCTTTCTTCGAAAGCCCACTAATGACTGTATCCCGATCTTTGTCCACGGACTTAAATAGTCTCACACATACCATTTTCCTCGTATCATATCTTTTACATTTATTTCGTTCTAGTCTATGGATCAAGGGATAATCTTATAGTCCAAATGATGGCCATTCACTTCGGGTGATCAGCCATCCACGAATACCGTCCACTTAGTATGTGTGAGCATCTATTAAACCACTTTTTAAGACTCATGCATGTAAAACACATTTTCGTATCCTTTTTAAAACCATGATGCATGATGCTCATGAATACGTACAGTATAAAATCTTTAAGCATGCTCGTCTATTAAACATATTATTAAAAGAACCTAATTCTAGTAAACATTCAGCAAACAATAGCACAATCTACGGAACATGCTCAATTTCTATTAAAGCAGTAAACAACTTAAATATTCTAGGAAAACAATAAACAGTTAGCATACAACCCCTAAGTCTTTGCAATGTAGGGCCTGAAGACCAAAACACATCTATATCAACTTACTTGTGGTCCTTAGCTTGTTTCTTTATCATTTTCTCGTTTAATACCTTCAAAATAATTATCATTTATTTATTAATATATTTATCCATGATATACCCTAACTTTGATACCCCTAATTCCTTATTTATTAGTTACCATTTATCGTATTTCTTATTTATTAATTACTTTTTTATCGTATTTCTATGTATTACTACTTACCGTATTCATATTTATTACTATTTACCGTATTTATATTTATTACTAATTACCACCTAACAAATCTCTATTTGTTTATCTTTCTTAATTTCATGTTTACTAAAAGTATATATTTAATTTACACATTTTCACTTTTTATTTACTTATCTAATTTATACAATTCCTATCTTCTTAATTACGTTAAGTAATTCTACTTTGTATTATAACCTAAGCGTAATATTTTAACTCATAATTATTATAACTAATTTATAATTATTTTAACTATAATTTTTCATATTTTATCTTTTTTATTAATCGTGGATAGGACCGATCAAGAATATTCTCAAGACAAAATCTTTTCTAAATAAGTTTCTAGGAAAAGCTGGTGGGTTACAACGGTCCACTTAAATATCAGTCTCCTTAGACAGAACTTATTTGCACAGTACAATTATACCACTAATATTATTTCTATTTAATATCTCTCATACAGTATGGCTATAATAACAATAATATTAACTGATAATAATATTTCTTAATATTGTGATGGTGTGATAATAATAATAAAACTTAATATTTATTCACTAATTATTGACTAATTATCAACTAATTTAAGGATAAGAATATTACCAAAATAACCCAAGAGCTACCACATAATTTCTTCTGTCGAAATGCTCGCTTTGATAATGGAGTAACGAATCCACCCTTGAACTTCATAGCCCAACACTCTCACAAACCTATCCTATTTCTCTCCTCTCCTCCCTTCTCTCTGGCTCCACTTCTTCTCCCCTTCTTCTCTCTCGTTGCAGGTGTGATTTCTTCCTTCAGCAAATGCCTTTATTTATAGGCATTTGCACATCCATGGGAAGCTGCCACGCAATGGGGACATTATGCAGAATTAGGATTAGTTTTTGGAACATGGAATTCAGTCAGCATCCTTTGGGTCCGGTCGCAATCCTTCCAACCGGACCTGAGCATCCAACCGCTCCCAAAAGAAAACCATGCGACCGCGACACCAGGAAAACACATTTCTCGCTGGAACGCGTGGTTTCGATTGCAACCCACTATGCGACAGGTCGTTGCATTCCAACCTGTCCAACGGAGAACAAGATGCAACCGGTGTAACGTTTGGCAGCGCATCTCCTTTCCTCCCAGGACGACGCCATTCCACTCCAATTTATTTCCTTTCACTATTTATTTTATTCTTTTATTATTTATTCAATTATAATATACGTAACATAATTCAATCGACCCAAATCCTACTTTCGATTTATTTTGAATATTTCTCAATAATAATTACTCGTCTAATTTAATTTATTCGATTCGATCCCTAATTAAATTTTCCATCAAATAACGTCTAAATATCCTAATTAATTTATCTCAATAATTTTCTTTTATTAGATCATCAATAATAATAGTTAAGTTATCCGAATACGCTAATATCTAGATTTTCCTCTGATTACTTTCTCTTTTCCTTATTTAATTTTCGTTATGAAAAATTGGGATATTACAAAGACTCGGTTGGCTCTGAGATCCATTGCCGGTAAGTTTTCTTCCGGAGTTTGTTGAATTTCATAATTTGTTATGATTGGATTGGAAATCTGAATATAATTCTGAGGTTAGATCGTTTCTGTTGATTCTTGAAGTTGTTGTGTATATTTTAGAGGTCGGGAAGGATTTCTGACTAGAAGCCTCGGCCTATCAACCAAACCGTGATTCAATGGAATCGTTGTAGGCTTCCTGACCACCGTCGATCCCGTCAAATTGGCAAGGATTGTTCTTTGGCTTGAAGACTTCGGGAAAGAGTTTCGTTTGAAACACCTATCCTTTTGCTTACGTCAGACGTCGCCAGGAATGATCACGTTGGAAGCAATTGAACTCTATCCATGGATAGAGAAGAATTTTTTCCATGGACAGAGAAGTGCGTTTGTGGGCCGAATGGCTCATGGGCCTTCTGCTCATGGACTATATAAACTATTGGGCTTTGCCCATGTGTTGGGCTTGGCACATGCTCTTGTTGTTAGGCCACATTAATATTGGGCTAGATCCATGTTAGGCTAAATTTGTTGGGTCAAATCTGTTGGGCCAGTACTGCTGGGCTTATAATATTGGAACAATTTATTTGAATAAATTTCACTTGGATCGAACCCTCTTTTGACTATAAAAATTTAAATAATAAATTATAAATTTTCAAATCCTAATTGCTAGAAATTATTATGGTTAGGTCCAGAGACTTAGAGAGTGTTTAGTTCTTGGTATTATTATTATGTTAGGCTTGGTATTGGTATGCTCAATTTCGAGGTAGGGGTTATTTTATATTTAATGCACATTAAATTATAAAATATCTAATATTGTTTTAATTTAGACATGTTGACTCACTGTTTAGTTCGTTGTGTTTAATTTTTCATTTATTTACTGTTATTGTTAACTAGAGTAATGAGACAGTTGTTTGTACCGTGTCCCTTGGCGCAAAACCCTAAACCTGATCAGGGTCTGTTTGGTTGTTGTGATTGCCTGAATATTACCGTTGTGTTTTATGTTCATTTTGTTATTTCTTATATTAAATTGTGAAGAATAAGAAACTGAAATCTCATACATGACTCGTATAAGAAAAAGTTGAATATAAATTAATCTCTACTGAGTTTAGTTGACTCACCTCAAATTTGACTTTATTTTTCAGGAATGAATCAGAATAGTTCCCTATTGCCACCTCAAGAGTAAAATTTGGAGTTTCCCCAAATTTAGTTTTTTTTTCTATTTTATTTAAAAGACTAAAGATATTTTAGTGAAGTTTATACTCTAGTTTTATTTTATGTTATTTTCGCATAATTCTAGAATCTGTTAAATTAGATTATATTATTGTCATTTCTGGACCTTTATTTTGGGTCTGGTCTATAACTACTTTATGAAAGTCTTCTGATGTTATTTATTGGATTTAAGTGAGGGTCAAACGGTTTGGTCTTTTTCAGCCGGATCATTTCCCGTTCTGTCTCGGGTCCCTTATGGGAAGTGGCATAGTTCGTATCAAGGCAAAAAAATATGCCTGAAAAAAAATTATCTAGAATAATTTCTCATTCTGTTAAAATATTATAGATAAAATAAATGTCAATACTTTTACGTGGAAACTTAAATGAAGAAAAATTATAAAATGATAAATTTATTTTCAAATATTATAATATTAGAAAATCTTAATTTTTTTAATAAATCTATTTGTAATTTAGGTGGTTAGCAAAATCTCGGTCATGATAAAATTTGTTAAATGTGTTCTCGTTTTTCGCTTAAACTATCTTAATTATATTGACTCTTTTAATTTCTTGTACGTATTTGATTTTACGTTTAATTTTAAAAATTAAACGATAGTTCAATTGAAATATTTGTATCTGAAATCACATATGAAATTGAGTGTAGGCACAAAACCGAGCAAGTTCCACTTTGAACGTTATCTTTGTTTGATATAGATTCTTTGTTGAAATCCAATAGACAAAACTTGGGATATGAATGTGAGGTTTAATTTCCACTAGAGGTGTGCAAACCGAACCGAAACCGATGAACCGAATTGAAACTAGTCAATTCGGTTCGATTTGGATCAATTTTGCACATTGTAGAACCGAGTTTCAATTTAATTTGGTAAGAATCGAGAATGTCGGTTCGGTTTTTGGTTTATATTTTGCAAAACCAACAAAACTGACTTGACCGGACACCTATCATAGTTTGAGGGACGTCCATTCTAAGAGAGGGACGTCCCTTAACCGATGTTGTATTGGTCCCTTTTAAGCGAGGGGCGTTCTTTTTAATCTGGGAACGACGTCGTTTTTGTCAGTTTTAAACTAGGGACGTCCATTGTTAGCTGAGGGACGTCCGTTTTAAACTGGTAACGACGTCGTCTTTGTTTAATTTTTAAGTAAAACGGCGTCGTTCCCAACATAAAACGGACGTCCCTCGCTTAAAATGGATAAACACAACGTCGTTCCCAGCATAACATGAACGTCCCTCGCTTAAAATGGATAAAGACGACGTCATTCCCAGCATAAAACGAACATCCCTCAACTAACGACGGACGTCCCTCACTTAAAATGTACAAAGACGACGTCATTCCCAGATTAAAACGGACGTCCCTTAGCTAACTACAGACGTTTCTCACTTAAACGGACAAATACAACGTCATTTCAACTTAAAATAGACGTCTCTCGGCTAACAACGGACGTCCCTCACTTAAAATGGACAAAGACGATGTCATTCCCAACTAACAACGAATGTCCTTCGCATAAAATGAGCAAAAATGATGTTGTTCATAGCTTAAAATGCATGTCCCTCAACTAAAAAATATATATTATTTTATATAATAAGTAGAATCAAATTCAAACCGAATCCGAATTGAAAATTTCAGTTCGATTTTGATTTTTACACGGTTTGATTTTGCTTCTATTCTTTACAAATAGAAAAAATTTTCTTTTGCACGGGATGGGAACTAGGAAGATAAAGTCAGCTTTCAACTCCCCCAAAGGCAGAGCTTATGAGCAAGAGTGCCTACCAAAGTCGAGGCTCCATTTGATCAATTGCAATCCGACCAGTTCGCAGCCCTTCGAAAATTAATGAAAACAGTGAAGAGCCAGATCGGAAATCGGAGTTTACGGTGGCGGGACACGCGTAGAACAGATTACAATCATCGTTTTCTTCTTCCCCAATGGTTGGCTCAAAATATCATCCGCTTCGCTGGGTTTGAGCAATCGAAGAGAAGCAGGTGTGGAAGAATTTGTCATAGAAGTTAAAAGAAATCATTTGTTGTTTGAATCGAAATTAGAACCCTCCTAGAATTCAAGAACAAGGAAAAAATTCTCAAAAAAAGAATACTGAGGAAAGTCAATGTCTTCAGCAGCAGATGAAATTTCAAAGACATTACAGAAATTTAGAATGAAAAATTCAACGGGCAGTAATGAGAAACCAGTGGAAATCCAGGATGAAAATGAAAATTCATCTGGGTTTCAAATCCTGGAACATAGAATGCCATCTAAACTCTTCCCATCATCGTCGGAATTCCACTTCCCCTCCATTTCAACAAAAACAGAGCTTCCCACAGTCTCTGACATCGCCGTCGGAGGAGCTCTGTTTGTGAGCACCAATCTTCCTCGCTCAACCCTCGTTGTCTTCTTTGCCCAGTCCCTAAATATAATCCTTGGCTTTCCCCTACTGGGGAAACATAAATAAATCCAAAAACAACGAACAAGAATACTCAATGGAATCAAGTAGAATCAGCCGATAAAACTCGAAAATACTGACTCTGAAACGAAATATGAGCTTCATAAAAACAAGAGAGAAGAAGAGAGACAATCAATAATACGACACTTTGTTGTAAAAGCAGTAAAAAGAACTCCATTGATCATACTCAAGAGCAGTTCCATTTGGGTGTAATTTATTAATGCAGAGACATCAATCTATCAAGCTTCCAAACCATGATTTTATGTACTAATTAACCACCCTGCAGTTCTTCCTAATCTCTCCATTTGAGCCGGTGAGAGGGCTGATGTTTCCCATCTTGATCATGCCGTCGACAAAGGCGGAGAAGAAAAGTTGGGGACTTGTGCTATAAAGCACGACTAAGCTTCTCGTGGTAGATGCTGCTTCGGAGCTTGAAAAGAGAATCTGATCGGAGCCGAGAAGACCTTTTTCGACCAGTAGGTTTTGAAAGTAGTGGTTGTCGAATAAGGCCGTAGAGTTTCGATCAAGAGCCGTCGTCTTGTTCCCGTCGCCATTGATTGGACAAAGGGTTTGTAGGTTAGAAGCCATTGATGAATCCAACGTCGGGTCCGGAGCTCCGGTGCCGGAAAAGTTGAATAGCCTGTTGCTGAAAGTTGCACACCTTGCTAATCCAATTGTATGCCCACCTGATCAAATCCAAATGGACATCAAATAATACAGAAATCAAATCAAATATTTAAAAATGATAAAATAGATATTCTAATAGGAAATCTTTCTCCGTATCTCTCTCCTGTTTAGAGTAAATGCGCATGAGCGTGGTGACCACAATCTTACATCGTAATTTTAGTACGTTTTATCTAGGCGCCCTTTCTTCTCTAATTATTATAATACATTTTACTATAACTTAGAGGTGTTACAATGAGTACCCGAGAGAGAAGCGACGTCAAAAACATTGAGGCCGACATTGGCAAACTTGGCAATGATTGCGTTTAAGCTTTCGAAAGGAGATGGCAAAAGGTTTGCTCCAGTTTGGTTAGCAACCAACCCATCTCTTCGGCCCAGCAGCACCTCCCATGATGGCCCCCCGCTCTGAAGAACCATCAATATTGTCGTTAGAATTTGATGATTCGAATTCTATTTTTAATTAAAAAAAATAACATGAAAATTATAAATATTTTCGAACAAATCGATAGTGTTTTCTCAAAAGATATTACCAAGACTACCGAGTCTCTAGCAGCAATGGCCAGAATATCAGCGCACGAAACTACGCCGCTGCATGCACTCTCCACAGAGGCTTTAATGGCGTCCACTACCTCAAATCCTCTCAATGAGTTCAGATTTGGCAAAGCAAATTTCTCACCATCTTCTCCATCCAGCAGCACTGAACCATCACATCCCTGTATAACTCAACAAAGAAAAATGTAGGGTTTTCAGGGTAGCCATGAAGAAAGAATGTAAGCTGCAGAATCATCATTTCTCCCCTAACACTGACATTAACGAAGCAGTCATGGAAGTGAAGCCGAAGCAAAGAAGCTGCCATTCTGGTTTCGGTTTTGATACCATTCATAACTCCACTTCGAACGATTTTCGGAAGATCAGGGCAACTTGTTTTGTAGAAATCTGCAGAGAGTTGACAATCCACGTTTGAACACAAAATAAAGACAACAAAAAACAAAGAAAACCCACTGAATCTGCTCGGCTTTTCCATTTCTTGAGTCGGTATACTAATTTGAAGAAGTCCCTTCCTCAGAAGCTTAATTTATAACCAAGATGATCGTAGAAATCACAGAATTGAAACACGTGCTCAAAGTGTTGATATTTTCTCAGTGATCGCTTCGAGCTTAGTGCTGATGATGTACGGCGGCCATAAACCACTGGCCTCTGCTAATAAACATCAACAAAAATGGGAGGAGATCGATCCTCACGTACAAAACGATGATAAGATTTAATAATTTAATCAGTGATGGTGCTTTCTTCCTAATCACACTGCATATATTATAGATTTCCATGCGTTAATCTACGTCTTTTATTAATGGATAAGCATGTTCTTGCGTTAATTAACTCACTAATTACTATTAGTGCTGCATGATACAAGAGTTTCAACCAAACTTGGCAATAGTTTTGTTTGCATTAATTTAAATATAAAGCTATAAAAATTTGTTGTTATTTGCCACGGGAGGGGTATTCTAATAAGATGGATTAGAAATAAATAACCAATCCGAGTTGTTAATGATAAACTTATTGCTGTAGTTTTTTTAATAATTACTGTATTGTTTTTAAAATAATTTGTGGCAATCTGCTGCCCTGTGAGCTCAATGACGACCCAAAATGCTGTTGATTGTGAAGTTCTATTTCATACTGTGGGAGTACACGATCTCATATTGCTTGTGAGTATGAAAAGTAATATAAATATTATATTTGTTTTTAGTTATCTATAAATTAATTTTGGAGTAATTATTAATATTAACTCTGATATATGAGATCTTTTTAACTATCACTTTGAGCTTTGATTTTTGTTGTCTAATGCCTCAAAGTTTGAGACGATAGCAATAGACACTCTCGCCATTAAAAAATACGTTAAACAGTCTTACTTTCCATAGTGGAAGGTATATTCCCACCGCATAATATAACATTTTCACTCCAACGACTTAATTTTTTGTAGCAGAAAGCAAGTATCTGCTGCCAAAATGATATTTTTTACAATGAAAATGGTGAAAAATAAGTCTCCTTCTAAGAACATATAACTACAAAAAAATTAATATCTATCATTTAATAGTAAAAATATATGTTATTATCACCTCAAACTTTGATATTTATCGAGGTTTAAATACTTAAGAAACCTTTACTTGGAGGTAGTGGTGGGTATGAACAGCAAAATTATTTATTTCGGCCCTCAAATCCGCAGTTAAATATTTTAGAATCGAAATATAATATTTCGAGTTCTTCTTATCAACATTACAAATCAATGGCATGGAAGAAGATGGGAGAACTGATTATATTCAAACTAGATTAGAATTAGTCAAAAAAACGAATAGCAAATAGAGAAAACCAACTCGCAGAATTGAACTGGAACCGAACTAGAATCGAGACTCGAGTACTGTTTCAGGTCTGATCCCTTGCAGTTCTGATTCTAGTTCCTCACTCTTAAAATCGATAATCCAATAGTCGATTCCAACAGAAATCTAGGAGTTGGAGCTGAGAAACGGTTAATCTACTGTCACAGTACGGTGTTGGACTGTCATCGGAAAGGAAAGAAAAAAAATCTAGCGCTAAAATATCAACTGTGCAGGATAAAACATCCTCCCAGAAATCTCCACGTGTCCCAAATAACGGTCCGTTGATTATTATTTATGAAGAAGAATAATTAAAAAACACTCTTCAGCAGAGGAAGTTGATCGGCTTGGTTTCTTCTTTCCCGAATGGCGCTTGAATCTTTCATCACAACGATGACGGCTCCATACTCGTCGTTTTTCAGTCCGAAATCTGCAACCAGTTTCCATTTTCTGAGGCGTTCGCCACGCAGTCGTTTTGAAGACAGGAGGTTTTTCTTTCAATGCCGCTCTTCTCTGGTCGAAGAACAGCAGGGGATGGTTTCATTTTCTGAACCAGAAACGTCACTCCTCGATGCTCTTATTGGAATCCAAGGCCGAGGTCGGTCAGCTTCTCCTCAGCAGCTCAATGTAATTTTATTATATGTTTTGGCAAATGTTCTGCTTGTTCGTTTTTTGCTTCGTTGTTTCTTTCTACAATTGGATTTGAGATCCAGACTAATAACATTTCAGGAGGTTGAGAGGGCGGTGAATGTTCTAGAAGCTTCGGAAGGTGTACCCAATCCGGTGAGATCTTACTACGAATTACAATAGCTGTATTGGTGTTTATTAACTGTTTGACATAATGCCTGTGATAAAATTTTCATGTGTGATTAGCCAATGTTGCTTAGAAGATACACTGTGAATGAGTTTTCAGTATCTGTTTCCTTTTCGTCAAGTTGGTTAAAATCTAATTTCTATGTCATTGAGTAGCAATAGTAGAATTGGGCAAATTGCATTAAAATTTGTATTTTCTCCTTATATTTATTGTTTTTAAGAACTAATTCAATGCGTCCATTTTTTATTGTTTTAGAGTTGGGTCCTTTAAATTCATTCTATGTCTATGAGTTTTGTACAGACGAGCTCTAGTTTGATCGAAGGTCGATGGCAGCTGATGTTTACAACTAGACCAGGAACAGCATCTCCAATACAGGTTACTCTTCAATTTTTGATTTGCGTCATTTTCTCTGATAATTTCCACTTCCAGTTATGTTGATTACCTTATATAATTTCTCCATTACGTACTTGAAAAGGTAAATAAAAAATCCCGTTACATTTTATTAGTGAAAACATTGACATAAGCCTACATTGACAGATTACTGTTGTGTTGCCTAGATCTTCTCTGCTTTGGTTATTTCCCCACGAGTTACCTTTTTTATTCATTATGCAAATGTCAAATTCTCCTTTGACCTCGAGAAGTCAGAAAAAATTTGTATATCTCATTGGTGAAACTTATATATAATTAGAACAACAAATAGGGAAATTTCTCTGTTTTGGAGTTTAGTGAGAGAATTTTAACAGACCAAATATACTAATCTTGCAGAGAACCTTTGTTGGTGTTGACTTCTTTAGTGTATTTCAAGAGGTAGACTTGCAGACAAATGATCCACGAGTTTCCAATATCGTTAAATTCTCTGACGCAATAGGTGAACTTAAAGTAGAGGTATGATTTCACCTCCTTCACAAATTCTTTTTCTGGATAGTCAATTTAAAGTGCCATTTTACAAAGTTGATTCTCTTCACAAGCATTTGATCACATTGAAGGTGATCAACCAATTCTTTTAGTTGTCAAATTCTCATTAAGATTAAATTTCTATCACATATGTAATTGATTATACCATGTCTGGAGGCTGAATACACATCTGTTGGCAAAAAATATAGCTTGCTCTAAAAACAAAGGGAGAGCACCATGTTCTTCCTGCAACTTGTGCAGTTTCCAGTCCTTTAATTATAGATTCACTAATGTATTTGCTAACAAATATATATAACAATTAACTTTATTCATACTTCGTAGGCGGCTGCGACAATCAAAGATGGAAAACGCATACTTTTTCAGTTTGATAGAGCAGCTTTTTCTTTCAAACTTTTACCCTTCAAGGTTCCATATCCGGTGCCATTCAGGCTTCTTGGTGATGAAGCAAAGGGCTGGTTGGATACCACATATCTATCTCCTTCTGGAAATCTTCGCGTCTCAAGAGGAAATAAGGCAAGCATTACTTCACTTATTTCCTGGCTGGAACTGCATATAGTTTACCTGTGTATCCAACAATTCCATTTAAATATTTCAATATTATATCCAGAGAACTGTTACTTTTTCCGTTTTATTCTTGGTTTTCTAAGCTAAGAACATAAAAACAGATTCTCTATAGTGCAGGGCACCACATTTGTGTTGCTAAAGCAATCTGAGTCTAGGCAAAAATTGCTATCGGCCATTTCCACAGACACAAGAGTTGAAGAGGTAAGATTTTCTTTCTGAATTTCTCCTTTGTCAATCCTTTTCATTTTTTTCTTTTTTTGTGGGCTAGATGATATAATCTCCTTCGGCTGATAGTTTGTGTGGTTTTAACTTTATCAGGCTATTGATGAGTTTATCTTAAAAAATAAGAATGAAAGCAGCTTGGAAAGAGAACTGCTAGAAGGAGAATGGCAAATGATTTGGAGTTCACAGGTAATATTGTGATTTCACGTATATTTTCTAACTAAATCATGTTGAAGTGAGTGTAAGAAGGACACAGCCCAACAATAGTTGATGTATAAAGGAAACCTAAGAGTACCTATACCAATGAGCTGAAAATACATAACAGCGCATAATCATTGTCTCAAGATCACACACAAGGAGAACTTTGTTCATTTTTGAAAACGGTCTGACCGCAGAAGATAAGTACGTGCATATAATTTTCTTTTAAGATTTGAATTAAGATTACCTACTTTTATGTTGCTGCTGCTCATTATATCTTGGGCTTTTACATTTTAAACTTCTCCAATTTTCTACTACTTGACAACATTATGGAACTGCTGATTGATATATTGGTGATAACCTTTTTTAACGTCTCATTTTCATCTAAATCCTCTCCGTCTACTAATCTTATTTTTTGAAATTGGAGTCGAATGAGACTTTCCCTATCGGGCAACCTCAATTTCCAGATCACTTGCCTTAATTCCTTTTTCTTGTTCGTGTGTACAAAATTGCAGACAGAGACAGATAGCTGGATAGAAAATGCTGCCAATGGCCTCATGGGAAAACAGGTCATAAAATAAATTATAGAATATTATTTCTCTATAAATTTCAACAAAATCTGATGCAGTGCTACCTCTGCTCTTATGAGTTTCCCGTATGTTCAACCCTTCCTGTGATAGATTGTCAAGAATGGACAAATAAAGTTCCAAGCTGACTTTTTACTTGGACTGAGATTCTCCATGATTGGATCATATTTGTAAGTTCTGGTCCTAGTTCTGATAATTCACCTCTCTTTAACTTGGAAAGACGGGAAAGAATTAATATTAGAGGGTCTCCTCGCTTGCAGGAAAACTGGACCAAACACATACGACATCAAGATGGACGATGCAGCCATAATTGGAGGACCCTTTGGCTATCCTTTGGAGATTGAGAAAAAGCTTAATCTTGAAATCATGTAAGAAACAGAATTGACATTAAAACTTGACATTCCATCCATATTATTACTCGATGGTATAGTAACCGACACGTATTTGATGGTGCAGATACTGTGATGATCGGATCAGAATAACTCGCGGATACAACAAGATAATGTTTGTTCATTTAAGGAGTGGTGGGTCAAAGCCGGCTTAGGTAATAGAATGCGCGAATGTTTCTTTTGAGAAGCAAGTGGAGGACCTAAAAGAAATACCTTGGGAAGACAGAGGTAACCCACAAAAACTAAAAAAGACTTTCAACATTCATATTTACTTGTGTCCCATAGTGAACTTTGATCTTCGTTGTAGATAGCACCCACTTGTCATCGTTATATTTGAAATGAGCAAACCCGAACATATATTTGTTCTTTTTTATTTTTTGGAAGTACTGCATCTAACGAGATATAATAAGCAGGAGGTCTCTTCTTCCTAACAGTTCCCATCCCAACATACTCACCCAGAACTTGTTAAAACTCCTCTCACTAGTTAAATTCTGGAATATTGTACCAAACTACATCCATAAGATAGGACAGAAAATACTGACTTCCTGCATAACTTAGCCAGGAGTCTCAACTTCATCCAGTGAGGCCATCCAATGTAACATGCAGAAAATCAGCATGCATAGAAACATGAAGAGTAATTTCCACATTCAAATATGGCTCTGCGAGAAAAATCTGATATGCTGGGAATTTGCCCACCTCTGCAATACCAGCCAAAACATCAGGATGCAATCATTAGTCATGTTTGGCCACAGGCAATGATTTTGATGTTTGAACATAAATATTGAAAGTAAATATGATACCAACATAAATATAGACCATATATAATGTTATCATACCACCCCATACCTAACCCCAAGCCTTTTTTCGACATTGAAAATAAAGTTCTCGAGTGATTTCTCAGAACAATAGCCAGGTCGACCTCGACTGAAATACGGGTTTGTATCAATAGCACAATCAATCCGGTTAGCACAAAGATCCAAATTGCATCAATAAAATAAATTCTTAAGCCATTCGTCAAACATCCATATACTAAATCTAGACCAGTTCCAAGGTCACACAGGACAAAGCACAACTTAAGTTTACTTGTACCTGCCTACTTGATTTGGGAACCAGAAACTGTCCAGAGTTGCACCATCATTAAGGACTTTGGAGATGCATAAAGCTCTCGACCCAGAATTACGCATTCTCCATCCAGAATTACGCATTCTCTATCCGTAATTCGACACAATTCTCAACATGTTTGATACCTTATAAAATAAAAAGCCAACAAATTTAATTGTTCATGGATTACATTCATGGTGCAGCGCAAAAAAATTAAAAACACAAATTTTGAACTTTAAAATGAAAGGCTAGTTCATTAACTGCAGAGAATGCGTCTTATACACAGACATTTAACAGGATGAACTTGCAGGTAAAGAGCAATTCTCCATTCCCTAATTCCTGGAATAATTCATCATTAAGTTGCTGGGTCAACTAATTCATATATACAGAAAAAAAACGATTTTTAAATTGACCTTTTTTCTAGGTTGAAACTTATTGGGCTTCTCTCATCTTTGCGAATGTTCCTTTAGAATCATTTCATTTGGAGTTTTGTTCGGCCCCTTTTTATCGCAACATCGACTTTCTTTTTGGCTCACTCCCTCCAGCATCAACCATGCTTTACAATTTCCTTCATGACATTGCCCTCAGTCCACCCTCATGATCAGAGGTTAGACCACTTCATTGTCAGAACAACAATCTAAAATCTCATCACCAACATCCTCAACAGATGGTTGACGCTTTTCAAGAAACTGCAACTTTCTTCTCATATCATCCAACTCTCTTTTCGTCAAGAAAATTTTTTCCCTCAATGCAAAGTTTTCATCTTCCAACTCACCAATATAACTATTCTGATCGTCAATCCTGTTTGCCAAAATAGATTTATTCCCCACTTCATAATCTAAGTTCACAATTTCGTATTGGCTCAAATCTTGGTCCAACCTTCTCTCTATCTCCAGATGTTCCTCCGAAATGCTGTTCCTCAACCCATTTCCTTCAGCGTTATTCTTCTCCTCTTCTTCATTTGCTTCCATTTTATTCTCTTCCAGACGAAATCTAATCAGCCCTTGCATTGATCCGTAACATTCCACACCAAACTCATCCTTAGCCATGTCTTCAAGTAACTCTCCTGATTGTGAGAGTTTAGGAGTGGAAAGTGATGTCGACGGTAACTCATTGGGCGGTGACACAAGTGAAGACACACCATCGACCTTCTTTGCCTGAATTATTAAAGATGAGGTATTTAGAGGCGCAGGAGGAGGAGCATACCTTTTCCTAAACTCCATGTTAAAGTCACTTTTGTGGGGTTTAAATCGATTGTGATATTGAAACTCGGGAAGAGAAGACTTTCCATATCCCTCGCCTTTAATCAGATTTTTGATGCAGGTTTTTGGCAAAAACATATCAATTTTTCTAAAACCTTTACCTTGCGGTTTCTGCATAAGCCTTCCTCCTTTCCAACTGCGACGCTTAGGTTTCCATCGCTTCAATTTCGGATGAACAGGCTTCAAAAAGTTATTTCTATTTTTCAGATAAAAAGACTTCGAAGAAGAGGGCAACGTTTTCTTACCGTCAATAGTCGGATCAAGCTGCGTATGGCACAAGCCTAGCAGGCTGTGGTGCTGCCGTTGAAACTGAGACGTGATCATATCATAATATTTGACAGGCCCAGGCTTCAAGGCAAAAGGTTGTTGACCATTTCTTCTGTACATGCCCATGAATTGACCCTGACAAATTGGTTGATGGTCGTTAATCTGATACAGACTCCTAATCTGACGCTGGTTCGCAATCCCTGGATGGCTAATGTTAACCATCTGATCTTTCTTCATCCTCGGCGATTGATCGCTGCCAAACCCCTGAACCAAAGACGGTTTGAAGATAAAATCAAAATCTTCGTACAAAAAAAATCCCACCGCCACGTTTGATAACCGTCGCTCCGACGATCAAATCTTATGGCCGAGTTTCTAATCCAAACAAAGACACGAAAACAAAGCCCAAATTCGATGATCCAAACCTTACCAAAATCTCTGAATTTGGATCTCCAGCAAACAATAAAACTTCTTCCGAGAGGGACAATCAATTTTCCTCGCACTCAACGAATTGGGAATGATTCAAACTAAACCGCCCTAAATTTGAGAGACGTTTTCAATGCACCAAAACCCAACACGGGGCGCCTATTTATAGAGAAAGTGGGTGGGAGACACTACATGTCGTTGGTGTTCATGATCCTTCTACGAACATCGTACAACTCAACACATCAAGGGGTAAGATCTTTCTCATTTAAATATAATACCTAATTTTAGATTCTAAATTTTAATTATTTAATTTTTCATAATTATCTTAATTATTATAATAATCAATAAATATCACAAGTAAAATTTAAAAGTATAAAATTTTAAAAATAATAATAATAATTAATTAAAAAAACTTTTTAACTAATAATTTATTTTAATTATATTAATTACATTAATTAATGTTTAATATATTAAAAAATAATAATAAAGAGTATAGACTATAAAAAAAAAGAGAAGAAAGAGGTAGACTATTATTAATTAATTCCCAAATAATTTATTATTTATTCACATGTCTCGAAGGTTCGAGAGACCAGCTTGAATTAACAGTGAAGAGTAGAACACCAAACCAAACAACACTTGTCCCTCTCCGTTCCCATAAAAAGACATAAGCATGACTTCCATTGTATTTCAGAGCTTGTTTCTGAACCAGAAAACGCCATTATCATCACCACCACCCTTGTCGGGCTCCACGTAAAGGCATTCCTTCGTCTCCCTCCACATCGCTTTCCAGATCGGAGTTCGATCGAACCGGTAATAATCCCCCAAGATCGGCTTGATCGATTTAGTAGCTTCCACTGCATGATAGTGAGGCATCGTGGAGTAAAGATGGTGAGTTACGTGGGTATCCGTGATATTATGAAATACTTCGTTCAACACCCCATAATCTCTGTCCACCGTCGCTAGAGCTCCTCTCAACCAATCCCATTCGGAGGCGTTATAATGCGGCAACGAAGGGTGAGTGTGTTGCAGGAATGTGATCAAGACGAGGAAGCCATTGACGACGAGTAAAGGAACTCCATAGATGCAGACGAGCCAAGCAAACCCTTTCGAAGAAGCTACGCGGTAAAGTAAATACGCAACTGTGAAAACCCCAGCATCGGAGGTGTAAATCTGAAGCCATTCTCTGTCAGAAAATATGGGGCCGTAAGGATGGTAATGGCAGGCAAAACGATCATATGGCCGGCCGGAGACATTAAACGTCAAATACAACGGCCAGCCGAGAAGAAGAGTTGCAGCCAGAGAGAAAAGTCTACCAGGAGGGTTATTCAAGTATTTGGAATACCATGAAATTTTGGTCTTAGTCTTGGGGACGAAGACCTCATCTCGTTCAAGTGAAGCTGTGTTGGAGTGGTGCCGGCGGTGACTGTACTTCCACGAAAAGTAAGGGACGAGGAGAGAAGAATGGAGGACGAAGCCGACCAAGTCATCCACCCACGGGTAGTCACTGAAGGCATGGTGACCACACTCGTGAGCGATGACCCAGACGCCAGTGAGAACACAGCCCTGGAGGAGCCAGTAGAGGGGCCAGGCGAGGAAGGGGAGAGGGCGGGGGAGGAGGGGGAAGAAGGTGGTGGCAAGGAAGAAGAAGATGGCGGCGAAGGAGAGGTCAAAAAGGACGTAGGAGAAGGAGCGCAGGAGAGAGCGTTCGAAGCAGTGAGGAGGAATGGCTCTCTTTAGTTGGCTGAGAGAAAAAGGAGGCTTGCTGTGTGGTACTCGCCGGAGTGCGCCATTGTTAGGCACTTCCATTCTTCCTCCTCCTACCATTCTTCTTCTTTCTTCTCCTTCACCCTTCTGTAATACCTACACAAAGTTTCAAAATGCATGAAAACATATAAATCAACTTCTAAAATAACGACGAACAATGCATAAGATCTGCAACGCTCAATCCCAAAAGTTGCATTGCATGCATGCTAACACAATGCAAGTCACAGAAATTAGAAAAAAAAAATGCCAGAAACAGAAATGGGCTGAACTAGAAAGACAAATAAAGCAACAAATTGGCAGTAGAGTAGCAAAAATCAACCATTTTGACATAAGCATACAACTACACTTCTGCATGCAAAGAGAGCAAAACAAGAGAGAGGAAATGTCATATAGAGAGAGAGAGCGAGATGAAGTTCTTACCCAAAGAAGGAAAAGAACTGAGTCTTTTGTTTTTCTCGCTCTACCAAAAGTCATATTTAAGTCCCCCTCGAAGAGGACAGAGAGAGAGAGAGGTAGATTCCTGAGGAAGACGTGTTTGTAGCAGACCTGCCTACTTTGAAACTTGGCTAGCTACCTGCAAAACAATGCATGCATGCATGAGCACGAAGACATCAAACACTCGTCATGCTCTTTCTTTCCACCTTATTCTCTGTCTCAATTACTTCTCCTTAAAAGATTGTTCAGATCGTAGTTTACTGAATCGACCACATCCTTCATAGCAAATTTAAATCCACTCTGAAAAGGTAAACTCATGTGATACTACAAAAACATCTGTCCACTAAATAAGCTACGAGGAACTCAAACAATCATATCCTAGTCTTGCGTAGTTCATCCGCTCCATGCGCAAAATGGCACCGTTCCCCGAATGTGCATGAGCCGTTGGTAAAATTCTCGCAAAGCTTGGTCTTGAAGTTGCTTCCAGAACCTGAGAATGGCGTGGTTGAGTGCTTTATGGGAGGTCCAGAGGATGATCGAACATTGGCGATTAGCTCACTAACCATGGCACTTGCTTGTTTGATCTGATCAAAAGTGCCCTCCAGCTCAATGTTTTTCAAATTAGGATCTGACTCATGATCTCTAATCAAAAGTTTGGCTCCAGTGACTCGACAGATTTGCTTTGTGTTAATGCCATTTTTCCCAATTACTGCACCGGCAAGGGATGCATCAACACTGATCTTGGCAGCTGAAAAAGCCCCAAAGCTGGCGGGGGGCAGGGGTTCAATGTGATTTCCCATCCTCCCCGGCATTGATCTGATGGATCGAGGATCTTCAAATGATGGAAAAGTCGGCTTGCCAAGCTCCCACTCTCCATGGGCAAAATGACATTTATCACCAAATTTACATCCTTCAGGGGAGTTATACTTGTTGCACAAACGACTCTTCATAGCCGGAGGAGAAGAACCATCAGGAAAGGACGGCATTGCTGAATTTCTTGTAGCTGGTAGGGAAGTTGGGTTGCTACCAAGGTTGACTATCTGAGAAACAGCTTTTATGCCACCAGGAACATAATGCAAAAAGTGACAGGATTCACCAAAAGGGCAACCAGATGTGCTGCAAAAAAACAACCAAATATTCAATTTCTGTCTTAATGAGATGGCTCACACAATGCGTGTAAAAGCAAAATCTATTCAACTTTGCTTCTATCACAAGAGAAGTAAGTGCTAAAAAATCAGACTGTTAAAAGCCTTATCCAATAAAGAGTTGCCATTGCCAATCACAGATAATTGAACCATGACAAGTCCATAGCCACCGCTTAAACAAACTTACTATCAGGTATACTAGCCACACAATAAAGCTCATCAGATAATATTGCGACACATAATTTTTTTTTTATGTATATTGTGATTAATTTATAATTTCATCATTATTTTTAAACTGACAATAGCATGTGCCACAATCTAAAAGTTGAGCTCCCTTGTCCAGGCACAATAAAACTTCTCTACATTCAACCTCAAACTTCCAACTGATGTAGGAAACAATTTAGTCCAATTATGTGTCTTGAATTTATTCTGATGCAAGAGACACGGGATGCAGCAAGGTATGGATTAAATCCCAAATTTAATGTCATACGTCAATCAGTTTTAAACATTAAAATCATTTTACAGAAACAAGATATTCAAAAACCATAATGGCTAAAAAAAGATTTAATGTAAATGATAAGCAAAGAAAATAAAAAATCAAACAAGAATTAAAGAAGAAAATATTTTCTTATGTAAAACACCTGATTATTTTCTTTTCTTTTCTTTTCTTTTTTAATCATTATTACAAGACAAACAAGTAGAAGAAAACAACCGTAATTTACAGAATGTGAAACAGCTGGTCGTTTAAAGATTCAAATTTTAAAGCCTTCAAAGTAGATTGTGAACGGAGAGAGAAATTGGACTCCTGGCAAATGATAAAAGTCCAAGATAGTAGAAAGAATTGACAGAGGGAAGTTTTAGCAATGTGGCAAATGACCATGCAGTAGTAAAAAATTACACTATTCCAGCAAATTAAAAGAAAAGACTCATGCAATGTGGAAATGACCACGCAATAGTACTACTCCTTTTCGGACAACAGCAACACAAATTCAGTAATTATTTTTCTCCTGTAATAACAAGGAACAGAATAACCTGTACAGCATTATATCATGACAAATCACCCATCTCCATCAACTGGCTTACTTTTGATTCATGAGTATGAATAGTTATCCAATATATGTAGGACCTATTTTTGTCCAACAAACCGTTTCCAATTTATTGAAATCCCAGCAAGTGGATAATTGAGCTGTATTCTTGTGAATCAACTGTTTCAGTTCATTGTCTTTGTTATCATGATTAGATCAAAGAGTAAACCTGTATACAGCTTAAACTCACCACTTCATTAGTTGAGATCACTTTAATTTTAAATAAAAACGTTGTAGTAAAATTTCACCTAAATCTATACAATTTGGCAGTAGTTTATCTGAATTGGTATAGATTAGAACCTGAAAAACTTTGTGCAAGGCTTCGATTTGCTTCCTAAACCAGTTGAATAGGACTCCATTTCTGTTGCAGAACATTAATTAACTTCCCTCAGTTAAATTTTCATCAAGGTACTAATCTTCGAACTCATTTAAGATCATGTTATCCATTCTTTCTTGCAACAATATAAGACTTTTACAAGACATTATAGCATTATTGTATGCACCACTAAATAAACCATTTTCATTCCAAATTAATTAGTAGATAAAATTTTAATATTACAATTGAGATTTCACTGTTGGTTAAGATGGAAAAAAGCTAAAAGATTTAATTGGGTTTCACATTTTCGTCATTGTTCTCCTTGTTGAATCACTAATGGTGCAAGTACAATTTTAATTCACCCCAGAAAGTGAATATAAGAATCTGCAAGAGACATGTAAAAACTAAAAGAAAAAAAAATTGAGATTCAAGTTTTTATCTGTGTTGTCAAAAAAAAAATGAGTTCTTTGAATCTCGAAATGCAGCAAGTAAAATTTTAATTCTCCCCAGAAATCACACAAAAAGATGTACGAAAGCAAATCTTGAAATCTTTTCTCGTCAATAGCAAGGCACGACTAAAATGAGAGAAAATACTAAGGAATAAACCAAACTATCACAACGAACAAACCTTCAACATTTACATAATCGGACAACAACAAAAAAGAAAAAATAATATGAAAAGATAGAGTTCTCATCTGGTGGCAGATAAATGTCAAGCAAATAAAGTCATGCTTGAAAAAGTACAATATATAACTAGTCAACTTGATAAAAAGATGATGGCAACATAGTAAATATAAAAAATATAAGCGAAAACCATTGGAGACCGTCATGGAAAACACTCTATCACTATCAATGCTACAGAGACACTGACTTTCAAAATCTACTAACGGAAAAGGCATTGATATAATTTATACTTTATAGATCAATCAACATATCCTGATAGACTCACATTCCCTAACAATATCAGAAAAGCAAACTGTATGATTATCTAACCTCGTCAAACAAACATGGTACACATTCCAGTCTCAATACTAACAAAACCTAATAATTACAAACATATCCTAGAAAGGAAGATTGCTACACAAAGTTAGTCACGATGAATTGGAAGGAAGAACACAAAATTAGCAGAAGCCTATATTCTCTAGCATTTCCAATCAAATGCTACACCAGAAAACTCACCATGAACATTTTGAATGGGACACAGAAGGCCAAACTGGAGTGTCGATGACAGGATCCAACATATTTTCATGCAATGCTAATAGTAAGAAAACAAATAGTTCGGAGTGGCAATGCACTTACAAACAACTCTTTTCTATTCTCTAGGAAACCTATTTCTACATAAAATTGCAAAAAGTTCGGAATTTCAGCCTATTGATTCCACAAAACAAGGAGCTTTAAAACCTGAAATCAACTTCTTTTCATCTTTCCCACGCGCTGAATATCTATCTCTCTCTCTCTCTAGAACCAAAGTGGAAAAAAAGAGCACATATTGAAAATTAAACAAACTACATAGCATGCAGAACATTATAACTCACAAGTTACACGAGCGTACACAGTAGTGTCGCGCACACTCGAAACAAACAAAGAACATACTTCCTAAAGATACTTAAGCAATACAAACCTGCTCTCGACTTCTTTTGGCCGCCATTTCCATTCATGGAAGCTTCGGGCCTTCCCCTTTTGAGACCTCCAATATCCATATTCCGGATCCAAAAGAAGACAAATGAAAGCTCGAGTAAAAAATATACAACAACAACTGGTAAGCGATAGAAGATCAACAAACTCCGAAACTGAGATACAAAGAAGAGAAATCAGAAACCCTAGGTGACCATAGAGTAAGAAAGGAAGAGAAGGGATGCAACAATGGCGGGGTGGATGAAAAGGGCGGAAACGGACAATTAGGGTTAGATATCGTTGGTAAGTAGGATCGTATCCCCCAACCACGTGCTGTCACGTGCATTGTTCTCGCTAATGGGCTTTTCATTGGGCTTGGCTGAGCTGATGAAATTCTTTATGGACTTTTCTGATTGACTCATTTCCTGTAACTTAGACTGACTGAGCAGGTTCAAGACTTCTAGATGCATCTTGCGAAATTACTTTTAAGTCCCTTAAAATAGAATATATTGTTGGGTGTTCATAACTTTTTTTTTTTTTTTTTTTTAGGAAAATTAATCAAACAACCACTTAATTATGAGGTTAATGACGAGTTAACCACTAAAAAATATTTACTAACAAATAAAATAATTAAGAAATGAACGACACAAACATCGTTATTGCGTTTTCCGTTAAAATTTCAATTTGTTTCCGTAGCGAAAATGACAATAACTTACTTTTCACTACATAATGTTTTTTTTTACTGCAGAACATTTTCTTTCTGCTGTGAAAAATACTCTTTTTATGCTTCATTTGTTGAATTTTTTATCGTTCTTTAGTATAGTGAACAATAAATTTTTCTGCTAGTTTTCTCAGTATATCAGAAACATATATTGCTTGAAGTACATTGATTTTTCAACAAACAGTTAACTATAAATCTTCTATTTTGGTACCAAACTCAATTTCGAATAGTTTAGTGTTACTAAAATTTGTTTTCCGACAAGTTTACTTAGTAAATAGGAAACATGTTTAGTTTAAAGTTAACTGATTTTTTAACAAACAGTTAACTAGAAATCTTCTGTTTTAGAAAGATTAACAGTGATGTTTGTGTCCTTCATTTTTCATAATCAAATATTTTATTTATTAAAAAAAATTATTTAATAATTTACTTGGGATTGATTTTATAATTAAGTGTTAGTTTAATAACTTTTACATTATTAAAAAAAAATATGGAAGATCAATCCCAAACCGAGCCATAGATGAAAAGGGTAATATTGTAATTTTCTATCCTTCATTTGATAGAGGTTCATTTGCATTAGACTGTGAACAGGGAAGGAGAATCAGTTTCTTTTCCCTCAAAGGGAGACTCTTCTTCCTCACTGGCCTGAAAATTGATGCTTTTGTACCACCTCGCAAAGAAAACATAAACAACTAAATTAATGGCGTTGAGCCCTGCTATGAGAAAGTAAAATCTTTCCATATGGCCTTGGTTAAGATCGGCCGGAATCCAACCCGGTTCTTCGCCGTATTCCGTGATGGCCATTACTACATGGACCAGCAAGCTACTGACGAAATTCCCCAGAGCAATGGAAGCCATGCAAAGGGAGCTTCCAAAGCTTTTTATCCCGTCTGGAGCTTGGCCATTGAAGAACTCTAATTGACCCACATACATGAAAACTTCAGAGGCTCCAAGTAGAACATATTGAGGGACTTGCCAGAATATACTAAGAGAGCTTGTTTTTCGACCAGGGCCGGCATGGCTGAGCCTCTCGAGCTCTGTAATCCCTGCTGCAACCATGCCCATTACTCCGATGACAATGCCGATCCCCATTCTTTGAAGCTCCGTTAGACCTTTCGGGTTTTGGCTCAATCGTCCGGCTAACGGGACTAAGATTTTCCGGTGGATTCCGGTGAAGGTTAGGAAGCTCAAAATGTCAAAGACTGACATGCTGGCAGACGGAATGTGGAAATTTCCTACCTTTGAGTTCATAACAGCTCCTTGTTCTACAAATAGGGAAGCCATTTGAGTGAAGATGACGGAGTAGATTATGGTGCAAAGCCAAATGGGTAACATTCTAAGAATGCATTTGACTTCTTCTACTTGAGTTACAGTGCATAACCTCCATGGATCCTTCTCACCTTTCTTCTCATTTTCCGCCATTGTTGCAGCCTTGTCCAGAAACCTACCAAAACAGAACAGAGATGAGAAAGCAGCTTCTTTTTTCTGAGATTGAAGACAATATTGTTTGCTTACTTAAAATCATTGCTGTGGAGAATCTTCCTACTTCCTTTAATGGCGGATCCTGACCCTACAACCTCATACAGATCATCAGAATCAGCTGGAACAAACCTTCTTTTTCTCATCGCTGCAACAAATACCTGAGCAACTCGAGGCAAAGGGTTTCCACAAGGCTTGACAAATCGATACCAAGGAGTAGCCAATAAAAACGATACGAGAGCAACGACGGCCGATCCAGTCGACACTAAAAAGCCAACTTCCCATTTTCCTCGATCTTCAAAATAGACTAAAATGGTGTTTGAGAGGAGACAACCAGCGTTGAGGGCGAAGTAAAAGAAGCTGAAGAAAGTAGCTTTTGACTGCTTCTGCTTCTCTTCGTCAAACTGGTCGGAGCCAAGAGTGGCCAATGTAGGTTGATGACCTCCATAGCCTAAGGCCACTAAGTAAATGGAGATGTTGAAAATGGCTTTTCCGACTGAAGACGTCGGAGAGCACAAAGATTCTGCATTTCCGCAACCTTTTGGTTTCAGTAGCCAGATTGAAGATGACACTGATACTAAAACCAAACCCTGATGATTAAATCAAACAAAAAATCAACCATTTTTACAAATTTAAAAAAAAATCCCCATTTTGTAGAGCGTTATACCAGCAGAAAGATGAACTGGAACACAGTGCAAGTAAGGTAACGACCCCAGTAAGAATCACTGAGAAATGCTCCGATCAATGAGCATAAATACACAGTTCCAGTCCAATTGCTCACGCCATTTGCAGCAGTTGCATTGTCTTGACCGAGAATTCTTGTTAAGAACAAAACCAGATTTACCCCAACTCCGGAAAATGCGAGTGTTGCCAGTCCTTGATTCACTGCCGAGAAAAAGAAATTGCAAAAAATTCAAAAAAAAAAGAAAATTTCACGTTGATTATGATCATCTTTAATTAGGAAAATGTCTTAAATATTTATTACCCAGTAAGATGATGCCTAAAGTCCATCCTCCTTTGCTCTTTCCGATGATAACATCATCGTTTTGCTCAACAATCTGTTTGGTAAATTGCCCATTAAAAAAACACATAATCTATCGAAAAAACACGAAAGATTTTAAACTAAGAGATTGACACCGACCTCAGGCGAGTCATCCGACGAACGTTTAACTTTGTCCATTTAAATCAACAAAGATCACGTCTGCAAAAACAAAAAAATCATTCGTAGATAGTTGATGATGTGACGGGGAAAAGACTAATATTGCTTCATGGTAAACCAACCTTAAGAACAATTCAGCCAGCTCCAAAGAAATGAACCCTAGAAACCCCACAAAGTTCCGGCGACGGCGAAGAACGGGACTCCACGATAAATACCCTTGTCAAAGCGGAGCTAAAAAGGGTTGATCTTAACTCAAAATTACAAGACAAAATACACGACCTTGTTGTCATGTATGATGAAGATTCCCCACTCTTTAAGGTTATGTGATTGGAGTATGAAGCTGATATCGGATAGTGTTAATCAAATAACCCAGAAACGAAAGACAAGAACTTCTTCAACCCTTTCTTCTCCAATTCACAGACAACAGAAACCATTGTCATCTCCAGACTTATTAATAGAGTTTACTGGTAAAAGACGAGTAAATATGCACCGTGGAATTTAAATCAGACGGTGCATAACAAAATATGATTTTTTGTTGATTTACCATAAACAATTAGTTGGAGCAGACCTTATAATAAGTGAAGTCCCTTATTTATTACCGTTTTGAGTTGAAGTAGGTGATAAGACGGGGAAAGATGGGCTAAGAAGAAGGTCAGCGTATAGGCAACAAGTGTCCAAGAAGAACCATGTGGTGGCTGCGCATGAGTATAGAGGAAGATGACTAATCAAAATCTGCATTAAATTATGGTTGTTAAACTTACGTCAAATTGGATAAACATAACCCGAGTTTTTAGGGCCAAGAATAAATATATCATTGTTACGATTATCGTCAAAAAAATTATATTTTGCTACGAGTTTTTCTCTATTTTGTGGTTTTTGGAACAATTATCTGCAGAAATTTTGATGATCCTGGGTATTAAATATCAAAAAACACCTAAATTTGTCAAAATTATTTCAATGATCACAAAAATATGATTTTTTTGACGGCATTTTTAATGATGGTAATGTTTTTAAATTTAGGAAACTATTTGTCGAGGAAAAGAGTTGGTGATTTCTAGAAAGAATTCTTGATAGAGATTTTTAGAATTAAATATGAAAAATCAACCAAATTTGTCAAAATTATCAAAATTGTTTTACCCGGCATTATTTTTCTCTATAATTGCTCAGTATAGTAAAAAAAGTTGCAAAAACATGATTTCTTTTATTATGATGTTTTGAACAATGAAGATTTAATTCTTAGCGCTTCTAAATTTCGAGCTATTTGCCTAGGAAAAAAAGTTGATAACGCATGTAGGCCATTTTTTGATTACGCCCATAAGCCTAATCTATCTTTTTTTAGTGAGACGCTAAGAAAGAGAATATAATTAGATAGAGAGAAAGAGAGAACTTTGATTTGGTTATGAACAAGAGTTTAATCTTTATGAATACCTAATTTCCACTTAATCTAGATTATGAAAGAACGGATATAAAAATAAATAGGAACTTGGGATATCCAATATAGCTAAAGAAATTAGAAGAGCAAATACAAAAGCTGGAGATAGGAACAGCTTCGTTCTCCATAACATCCACTTATAAGTCATCACAAGATTCAATGATGGGACAACCTATGTATCCCCCGACAACAAATAGGTATGACTCACAACAACAATCTTGTTTTAATACAGACAAGATAAAAGGGAGAGTCAAAGACTTTGGAAAATTCTATAGTGGACAGTGGAACTTGCCACAGGCTCAATAACAAACTGGAGCATTGTTAGTTCTCCCAAATGAAATAGGATTATACAATAATGTCATATCCAGATTGGAGATAATTACACTCAACTTGGTAAACGAAAAAGTATGGGTAGACAATCAAACCAAGGTAAATTACATCAAAAATTTGCTTGGTGAGATAGAAAAGAAAATATGGATCCAATGGAGAATGGCTTACCCCAAGGATTATGCAAGTATAGCAAACATTGCAAAAGAAACTCAAAATGTCCTCTCACAAATCAGACGAGTATTTTTGCTTGAGGATCCTACTCAGGGCTCAACTGAGTAACATAACAGAGCCTACAGAGATCTGGATAGATTGACATGTGACAATGTCAAAGAACTATTCAGATATATGAATGATTTTAAGATACTGGCAGCCAAGTCAGGAAAAATGTACACTTCTCCAGAGATATCAGAGAAGTTTACAAGAAAGATGCCGCCATTAATAGGCAATGAAATCGAGAGAGCATTCTTGGAGAAATTTCCAGGAGCAACTGTTGGTGTATTCCCACGAATACATTTCGCATATCAATACCTGGCGGAACTATGTACTGAAGCTGTATTTCAAAGAAGTCTTAAAGACTTGGATTTCTGCAGAGAAATACCTATTCTTGGTTACTATCAGCAAATAAAGAAATACGGACTGAGAAAATCAAAGACCTATCAAGGTAAACCTCATAATTCTCATATTCGAGTTTTCAAAAGGAAAAACCAGGATAAACAGAAAAAGTGCAAATGTTATATATGCGGAGATTATGGGCACTTTGCAAAAGAATGCAAAAACAAAAGAGGCAACATTCACCGTGCTGCAATTATGGAAAACATAGATCTACCCTCTGACTGGGATGTTATTTCAGTAGACATGGATGGGGATCTAAGTGATGCTATATGCAGTCTTTCGGAATGTGAAGAAACAAGTCAGGTGGTTAGGACAATCTTGATAGACATCCCTTATAAAGAAATTGCCTTTGTCCTAGGAAGTCCTTATGGATAGAGAAAGCAGGTAAAACTCCCACAAGTTTAGGAAGAATGTCAACATCAATGGCAATTCAACATAGAGCTTGAAGAACAATACAAATTATGCTCTGCATGCAAAGAACCAACCATAAAAAGGATGAGAAGCCATTGTATGTAATGTAAAACAACTACATGCCCGTTGTGTTCAAAATACTACTTTGGGCAAGAGATTAGAGCAGCACCATCAGAATTCCAGAATCATTAAAGTAAAGACAGCTTTATACAGGAATTGATGGGCTACATCATACATCTGTCCAATGAAAATCAAAGGATGCACAAAGCCTTTGGTGAAACATTGGAAAAAGAATTCAATGAACTTCCCCTGATGTATGAAAAGAAGGAAAGACTGGAAGAATGATCAACATCCCATCATAATGATGAATTCCAGATGTAGGAATTGTTGATCAAAAGAAGAAGTGAAACATGTTTGATTCCCAGAAAATCAACAATAGGATATGTTGGTTATGACCTATTCGCAGATCAAGACAAAGAAATTCCTCCTCGAGGAAGGGTTGACATTACCACTGGGATTAGCATTCAATTACCTGACTCAACATATGGACGAATACCTTCCAGATTAGGACTCGCTCTCAATCACTCCATTACAGTTGCAGCTGGAGTCATTGATCCTGATTACACCAGGGTAATTAAAGTTATTCTATTTAACCATTCTAATGAAACTTATCTAGTTAAACTTGGTGATAGGATAGCTCAATTAATCCTTGAAAAATACAATGGAGCTACAAGAGTCAGAGAAGTCAATGAAGTAATAAACACTGAAAGAGGAGAAAAAGGGTTCGGCTCAACAGAAGAAGCTGAAAATGCTAGAGTCTGGGTTGATCATACTTGCAAAAAGGCAAGTGAAAAAGCGTAAAAAAGAACAGTCAATAGACTCTACAATATAATGATCAAGTTTAATATTGCAGGAGTAAAGCCCTTCTCTTTACGAGCCATTCTAGACACAGGTGCAAAAGTTTGTTGTCTAGACATTAACTCTGTCCCACCAGAGGGTATTGAGGACAGCCCTTACATCGTCAAATTTGATGGAATAAACTCAACACAGGAAGCAAAGAAGAAATTAAAGCCTGGAACAATGACTATAGAGGAAAATTCTTTCAGAATTCCATTCACCTACTGCTTCCCAATGAAGATCCTAGATGACGGTATACAAATGTTGCTCAGATGCAATTTTATACGAGCCATGCATGGAGGACTACGAATAGAAGGTAGAATTATAACCTTCTACAAAACCATCACTAATATAGAAACAAGTCCAGAAATCGCTAGTATTCCTAAAGAAATCTCGGAGGATGAATCAGATCAACACCCTGTTGAGAAAATGATCCAGCAAGAAACATTGAGTATCAAACTCAATGAAATGGTATGTTCATCTTCAATATTTACTAACGAGGCTTTTTAGTACAAATTTCGGAAGAAGATGGATAAACTAAAACTTCAAGGGTATATTGGAGAAAATCCATTACAGCACTAGACTAAAAATCAAGTTATATGCAGGCTAGAAATAATAAATCCAGATATCACAATTCAGGACAAGCCTCTTAAACAAGTCACTCCTTCCATGAGTGATTCTTTTCAGAAACATGTGGAAGCCCTACTACAATTAAAAATTATCAAGCTCAGTTCAAGTAAACACAGGACTATGGCTATGATAGTAAATTCGGGCACCTCAATTGATCCAATCACTGGAGCAGAAATTAGAGGAAAAGAACGGATGGTGTACAACTACCGTACTATCAATGATAATACTCACAAAGACCAGTATTCACTGCCTGGAATTAATACAATAATCCAAAGGGTAGGACACAGTAAGGTCTACTCTAAGTTTGATTTGAAAAGTGGATTCCACCAAGTTGCAATGGCAGAGGAAAGTATACCGTGGACTGCATTTATAGTTCCACAAGGGTTATACGAATGGCTAGTTATGCCCTACGGTCTTAAAAACGCTCCTGCAATATTTCAACGTAAAATGGATCACTGCTTCAAAGGTATGGAGTCATTCCTTGCGATTTATATTGATGATATTCTAATATTTTCACGAAATGAAAAGGAGCATATCCAACATATCAAGGAATTCATACAACGTGTCAAAAAATGGGGTCTAATTCTTTCAGCCACAAAGATGAAGATAGCAGTCTAGGAGATTGAATTCCTTGGAACTACTATTGGCCACGGGAAAATACGACTTCAGCCCCACATTATTAAAAAGATAGTAACATTTGACACAGAGCAATTGAAGGACAAGAAAGAAATGAGATCGTGGCTAGACCTGCTAAATTATACCCGCTCATATATTCCTAATCTGGGTACATTATTAGGACCATTATACTCCAAGGTCGTAATTCATGGTGACAAACGACTTAAGGACTCTGATTATGAACTAATCAGGACAATCAAAGAAAAAGTCAAAGCCTTACCTGACCTTGATCTTCCCTAAAAAAAAGCTTACATCATCCTAGAAATAGATGGTTGCATGACAGGATCGGGAGGAATTTGCAAATGGAAATTAACTAAAGATGATCCTAAGACCCAAGAGAAAATCTGTGTCTACGCAAGTGGAAAATTCCCTCAAGTAAAATCAACAATAGATGCTGAAATACATGCTTGCATGAATTCTTTATCAGTATTAAAAATTTATTACTTGGACAAGAAGGAACTAACCATCCGCACAGACTGTCAAGCTATAATTAGGGGTGTGCAGAACCGGCCCAGTACCGAAGAATCGAACCGGTACCGGTCCTTTCTGTACCGGGTTGGTCCATATAAATGGAGTACCGGACCGGATCCGGTCTGGTACTATCAAGACCGGTTCTACACGGTACCGGTCCTTGGTATACGGTACCATAGAACCGGTACCGTGTAGAACCGGCCATTTAGATTTAGGGCAACAATTATAAAGTGATAAACACCCGACCCCTAATCCAAATCCTGTCGCCTTCCCTAATCCAGTAGCCTCGACTCCACTCGAGTCCTCGACCTCGTCGCTCCACTCTCTAGCCTCGGACCAGCGACCACCGACGACCGACCAGTGCAGGGAGCTCCGTCGACGACCGTCGCCACTGCCAGCCAGACTCCAGCCTCTGCCATCGACCAGCGAGCTCCGTCGTTAGCCTCTGCCAGGTGGCAACTCCGAGCTCTATCCGTCGACCGTCACCAGTCGCCACTGCCAGCTCCGTGCTCTGAGTTTCGAGCTCCGTTCGTCTGCCACTACCAGCTCCGAGCTCCGACCTCTGTCCGTTGCCACTGCCACTGCCAGCTTGGTTAGCACTCTAGTCTACTCTGTTCTATTTAGTGTTTTGCTAAATGATCTGTTCTGGCAATGGTTGAAACAATTGATGAATGAATTTTGTTCTATTTAGTGTTTTGCTGAATGATCTGTTCTGGCAATGGTTGAAACAATTGATGAATGAATTCTGTTCTATTTAGTGTTTTGCATATTGGTACATGTCAGTTTCGTGTTTATTGTTTTGCTTGTGATAGTGAATTCTGACTGAGTGACTGTTATGTTCATTGTTCTCAGCGTATTGCTTGTGTTTATTTACTTATTTCAGAGGGTATTTCTGACTGTTATGTGATTCTGAGATGTATTTTGAAATTGTTAAAAATGTAGATAATGGAAAGCTTTAATGATGAAACAATAGAGAGTGTTAATGTTAACTCTGCTACTGGTCAAACAACGAGGAAAAAATTGGATGTTTGGACTCATTTTACTATGGTAGAAAGCACTGATAAAAATAATCCTAGAGCAAGATGTAATTATTGTGCTCAGACTTATGGTTGTTATCATACAAAGAATGAGACTTCAAGCTTGAAAAAGCATATTAATGCTTGTAAAAAGTTGTTGGCAAGTGTAGATACGAAGCAAAAGACTTTAAACTTCAAAAATGTCGATAATATGGGATCAACTTCCACATCTGCATCATTTAGTAGTGCAACTTGCCGAGAACTTCTAATAAAAATGATTATTGTTGAAGAAATGCCTTTCAAGTTTGTTGAATCAGACGGTTTTCAAGTTTATTCCAATTATTTACAACCAAAATTTGTTATACCCTCTAATCTACGATTGCACGAGATATTATTGGCATTTATGAGAAAGAGAAGTCAAAGTTGAAAGATTATTTTAAGAACGCATCTCAACGAGTATGTTTGACTACAGATACATGGACTTCTATTCAAAATTTGAATTATATGGTTTTAACTACGCACTTTATTGATTGTGATTTCATTTTGCATAAGAAGATCATCAATTTTTGTTTGATTGCAAATCACAAGGGTGAAACCATTGGTAAAGAAGTAGAGAGATGTTTATTTGAATGGGGGATCGAAAATGTTTTAACAATTACAGTAGATAATGCTTCTTCTAATAACGTGGCCCTTTCTTATTTGGTGAAGAGAATTCGAGATTGGAATGGTCTAGTTTTAAATGGTGAATGTCTGCATATGCGATGTTTTGCCCATATTTTGAATTTGATAGTATGTGATGGTTTAAAAGACCATCACGAATGTATTATGGGAGTACGTCGAGTAGTGAAGTATGTTCGATCTTCTCCTGCTAGACTACAGAAATTTCAGAAATGTGTTGAACAAGCTAAAATTGTGTGCAAAAGTAGTGTCTCTCTCTATGTGGCTACAAGATGGAATTCCACATATTTGATGTTAGCCAGCGCAGAAAAATTTGAAAAAGCTTTTGAGAGATTGATAGAAATAGATAATTATTATGTCGCTGATTTGGGTGGAGAAAGTCCTCCCACAACAGAAGATTGGGCTAATATTCGAGAACTTGTAAAATTTTTGCATGTTTTTTATGATATGACCTTAAATGTTTCAGCCTCATTGCATGTTACTTCAAATACATATGTTTGTGAAGTATGCAATTTGAAAATGGTTATTCAAGAGTATGCTGAATGTGATAATCCATTATTGAGGCGAATGGCTATAGGAATGGAAAGCAAATTTGATAAATATTGGGGAAGCTGCGATAGAATGAATATGTTGATGTATGTTGCAATTGTTTTAGATCCTCGACATAAAATACAATATTTGAAACATTGTCTTTCCCTTGTAATGGATTCTGATAAGATGGATTATTTGTTAAGTCAAGTACAACTTGTGATTAAAAATTTATATCTCGAGTATAAAGGTGATGCGGGATTGGAAAATACAGAAGACAACTATAATAGTTCAAGTGTACCAACAATAGCTATAATCTTCCCACAAAAGAGCAGTTTGAGCCACAATAAGATACATGGGCTATTTCATAGTTGCCCAAAACAACCAAATGTTTCAACTACTCGGTCAGAAATTGAACAATATTTGTATAAAGAATTGGAAAACAATGCAGACAAACTAGACATTCTCATGTGGTGGAAAGTAAATTCATTCAAATACTCAATTCTGAGCAATTTGGCAAGAGATATATTGGCCATTCCTATTTCTACTGTTGCATCGAAGTCAGCTTTTAGTAGTGGAGGAAGAGTACTTGATCAATTTCACAGTTCTTTGTCCCCAAAGACGGTCGAGGCGCTTATCTGCACTCAAAGCTGGATTCGATTCTCGAAATATGAATCAATCAACTTCAATGATGATATCAATATGAATGAGTCAGATATCTTTTATATTTATAGTGTTTTCTTTTTTCTTTGTTTTATTTATTACTATTTTTTCTAAATTTCTTTTCAATTTATATTTTTCAGATATTATACAAATTAATGACGTTGATGAAGTGAATTAGTATGAAATTGATGGTGATCTCAGTGGTATGCTTTATTCACTCGTTAGCATTACCATTTATCATATATCCTTGATGTGTAAAAGTCATACTTCTCTTCTATTTTGTAGGATGCAACCTGTTGACTGTTTGTAAGTTTCTCATTTTAAGTTATACTTTACTCTAGACATCATTTATCATATGTTTGAACTATATAATTACTGTTTTGAAGTTACAATGTACAAGCTAATTTTTGTGTCTATTTCATAATACGAAGGGGTCACTCAAAACTCAATAAGAGTTGCTCATGTTAGTTATATTTTTCTCCAGAATTGAAGTAATTGAACTTAATTATGTTAAAATAACCTTTGATTTTTTTCTTTATCTATTTTTCAATATTCTTTCAGTGGATGCTTCAAGTTTGGTGGCTTGTGCAACACGTTACACTTACATGGACTTTATTAGAAAGAGTAAATTTGAAGAAGAGATGAAGAAAAGCTTGCCCATGTTAATATGACAATTCTGTAATTTTTTACTGATGTTTGCATTTTATATTATTATAATTTTACATTAGATTTTTTAATATTTAATAAACAGGGTACCAAACTGGTACCGGTACCGAAAAAAACCCGGTCCAGAACTGGACCGATACCTAACCTCCATGGGACCGGTACCGGTCTTCAAAAAAGTAGAACCAGTATCGATCGATCCGGTGCTGGTCCGCTGTAAACTGGACCGAACCGGTACCGTGCACACCCCTAGCTATAATCAGCTTCTACAACAAGACCAATTAGAACAAGTCATCCCGAGTTAGATGGATTGCTTTCACTGATTTCATAATAGGATCAGGAATTAATATAGAATTCGAACATATCAAAGGCAAAGATAATAGTATATCTGATGTTTTGTCTAGATTAGTTTGTTTTCTAATATCTTATCCTCAGGTTGTTACAGAAGCAGCAGCTATCATCACAGCTATAGAACAAACAGGTAATACATGGCAGGATGAAATCAACGACCAAATATACAGGTTGATCGAGCTGAAGAAATACGACAACTTATTAGCTACTCTTCCCTCCCAATGTCACTTACGAAATACAATGGGTTAGACAACGAATTATTGAACTCAGAGAACAACAGTTCCATTGCCAGCCTCAATAAGTTACAAGAAGTCCTATCACGTAGGACCCTCTTCTGTTCAATCAAATCAACCAAAGATAATTATTGGGGAATGTTGCTCCAGCGCGTCAGATTTGAGGAGGAAAAAATTACAGCTGCCATACTCCACTTCCTAGAAATTATTGGGCATGGGACCGCTCCCATGTGATCTAATTTGGAAGCGTGTGGACCCATTAATAAAACCATTTGCGCCCACGGTTTTGTGTGGAGGGCGGTTTTACTTTTCAGTTTTTCTCGTTTGTAAAACGTGCAGTTTGCTTTTTGTAAAGGCGAATATTCGAGATGTCGATGGGGCCCAAGGAGCACCCGACCGCAAATAATTCAGCCTATTCTTAAGCGCTGACATTATCTAGCTAAGCCTTAGACGGCTATATAAGTGTGTAACTATGAGATTACAGGACACCGACTATCATCGGCAATCCTATTTTCTCTCTTGTAAAATTTCCTCTCTTTTGAAATCTAGTTTCTCTCGCTTTCCTCTCTTCTTGTTTGTAATCCTTTCAATTGAGATTTGGACCCCCTTTTTGGTATTAGAGCTTACTTAAGTCTCAATCTTCTTACTGAAGAACTTAAGAGATCATAACAGGTAATATGGAGTTCTAAATTTTTATTTCTAGTTGATTAGCTGATGTTTTATGCTATTGAGTTATAGTTTCCTTAAATTCGGATTTCCATCTTTGATTTGTACGACATACATCCTATACTATACATTAACCCTAGACTTTATGTAGACTGTCTGATCACATTGGCGTCACGACAAAATCCATGGTACGGAAGGAGTTATCTCTACCACAGTCAAAAGAATAGTTTAAAGAAAGCTTCATATGAAGTAGGCTCTAAATACGATCTATACCAGCTGGCACTTATGCAGTACGAATTCTTGCAAGTTCAAAAAAGGTCAAGAAAGAAAAGAGAAACAACTCTTCGGTGCGATTACAGCTGTCCTGAAACCTACAACCACTTTGAGTACCAGTCAAGTAAAGAAGACCAGCAGTCACAGATAGGCACAGAAAAACAGCAGAAAAAGCAAAAACAAAAAGAAACGCCACAAAAAGAGGAAGTCCCTGTCTAGAAATCCACTAAAATCCACATTCCTATGGAGCCCGATTATGACCTAGACTTAGAATACGATACAATGGAATCGTATCAGGAACCAGACCTGCATCTACTACGGTCACAGCATCCCACATCTACTTGGGATACCTTGGGACCGAATTCTGGAAAATATAATTATTATGTGAGATATTCAGCGCCTTCCCAGACTGACCAAGCCTATGTACCCCCTAGTGGTTGGGATGATGAAGCCCAAAATGTTGGTTCGGAGGAACACTAGTAGGACCACTTAATATTGTAATAAAATCATTTGCGCCCATGGTTTATGTGAAGGGCGGTTTTACTTTTCAATACTTGTCGTTTTCTTTTTATCATTTGGAAAACATGCAGTTTGCTTTTTGTAAAGGCGAATATTCGAGGTGTCGATGGGGCCCAAGGAGCACCCGATCTCAAATAATTCAGCCTATTCATAAGCGCTGACGTTATCTAGTTAAGCCTTAGACGGCTATATAAGTGTGTAACTATGAGATTACAGGACACACCGACTATCATCGGCAAAAAGGGGGTCCAAATCTCAATTGAAAGGATTACAAACAAGAAGAGACGAAAGCGAGAGAAACTAGATTTCAAAAGAGAATAAATTTTACAAGAGAGAAAATAGGATTGCCGATGATAGTCGGCGTCCTGTAATCTCATAGTTACACACTTATATAGTCGTCTAAGGCTTAGCTAGATAACATCTACGCTTACGAATAGGCTGAATTATTTGAGATCGGGTGCTCCTTGGGCCCCATCGACATCTCAAATATTCGCCTTTACAAAAAGCAAACTGCACGTTTTACAAATGACAAAAACTGAAAAGTAAAACCGCCCTCCACACAAAACCATGGGCGCAAATGGTTTTATTAATGGGTCCACACGCTTCCAAATTAAATCACATGGGAGCGGTCTCATGCCCAATAATTTCTAGGAAGTGGAGTATGGTAGCTGTAATTTCTTCCTCCTCCAATCTGACGCGCTGGAGCAAATTCCCCAATAATTATCTTTGGTTGATTTGATTGAACAGAAGAGGGTCCTACGTGATAGGACTTCTTGTAACTTATTGAAGCTGGCAATAGTATCTTGGAACTGTTGTTCTCTGAGTTCAATAATTCGTTATCTAACCCATTGTATTTCGTCGAGTGACATTGGGAGGGAAGAGTAGCTGATAAGTTGTCGTATTTCTTCAGCTCGATCAACCTGTATATTTGGTCATTGATTTCGTCCTGCCATGTAGTACTTGTTTGTTCTATAGCTGTGATGACAGCTGCTGCTTCTGTAACAACCTGAGGATAAAATATTAGAAAACAAACTAATCTAGACAAAGCATCAGATAAACTATTATCTTTGCCTTTGATATGTTCAAATTCTATATTAATTCCTGATCCTGTTATGAAATCAGTGAAAGCAATCCATCTAACTCGGGATGGCTTGTTCTGATTGGTCTTGTTGTAGAAGCTTATTATAGCCTGACAGTATGTGCGGATGGTTAGTTCCTTCTTGTTCAAGTAATAAATTTTTAATGCTGATAAAGAATTCATGCAAGCATATATTTCAGCATCTATTGTGGATTTTACTTGAATGAATTTTCCACTTACGTAAGCACAGATTTTCTCTTGGGTCTTAGGATCATCTTTATTTAATTTCCATTTGCAAATTCCTCCCTATCCTTTCATGCAACCATCTGTTTCTTAAGTCGTTTGTCACCATGAATTCCGACATTGGAGTACAATAGTTCTAATAATGTACCCAGATTAGAAATATATGAGCAGGCATAATTTAGCAGGCCTAGCCACGATCTCATTCCTTTCTTGTCCTTCAATTGCTCTGTGTCAAATGTTACTATCTTTTTAATAATGTGGGGCTGAAGTCGTATTTTCCCGTGGCCAATAGTAGTTCCGAGGAATTCAATCTCCTAGACTGCTATCTTCATCTTTGTGGCTGAAAGAACTAGGCCCCATTTTTGACACATTGTATGAATTCCTTGATATGTTGGATATGCTCCTTTTCATTTCGTGAAAAGATTAGAATATCATCAATATAAACCGCAGGGAATGACTCCATACCTTTGAAGCACTGATCCATTTTACGCTGAAATATTGCAGGAGCGTTTTTAAGACCATAGGGCATAACTAGTCATTCTTATAACCCTTGTGGAACTATAAATGCAGTCCACGGTATACTTTCCTCTGCCATTGCAACTTGGTGGAATCCACTTTTCAAATCAAACTTAGAGTAGACCTTACTGTGTCCTACCCTTTGAATTATTGTATTAATTCCAAGCAGTGAATATTGGTATTTGTGAGTATTATCATTGAGAGTACGGTAGTTGTACACCATCCGTTCTTTTCCTCTAATTTCTGCTCCAGTGATTGGATCAATTGAGGTGCCCGAATTTACTATCATAGCCATAGTCCTGTGTTTACTTGAACTGGGCCTAATAATTTTTAATTGTAGTAGGGCTTCCACATGTTTCTGAAAAGAATCACTCATGGAATGAGTGATTTGTTTAAGAGGCTTGTCCTGAATTGTGATGTCTGGATTTATTATTTCCAGCCTGCATATAACTTGATTTTTAGTCCAGTGCTATAATGGATTTTCTCCAATATACCCTTGAAGTTTTAGTTCATCCATCTCCTTCTGAAATTTGTACTAAAAAGCCTCGTTAGTAAATATTGAAGATGAACATACCATTTCATTGAAATTGATACTCAATGTTTCTTGCTGGATCATTTTCTCAACAGGGTGTTGATCTGATTCATCCTTCGAGATTTCTTTAGCAATACTAGCATCTCTAGACTTGTTTCTATAGTAGTGATAGTTTTGTAGAAGGTTATAATTCTACCTTCTATTCGTAGTCCTCCCTGCATGGCTCGTATAAAATTGCATTTGAGAAACATTTGTATACCGTCATCTAGGATCTTCATTGGGAAGCAGTAGATGAATGTAATTCTGAAAGAATTTTCCTCTATAGTCATTGTTCCAGGCTTTAATTTCTTCTTTGCTTCCTGTGTTGAGTTTATTCCATCAAATTTGACGGTGTAAGGGTTGTCCTCCATAGCCTCTAGTGGGACAGAGTTAATGTCTAGACAGCAAACTGTTGCACTTGTGTCTAGAATGACTCGTAAAGAGAAGGGCTTTACTCCTGGAATATTAAACTTGATCATTATATTGTAGAGTCTATTGACTGTTTTTTTTTTGTTACGCTTTTTCACTTGCCGTTTTGCAAGTATGAACCCAGACTCTAGCATTTTCAGCTTCTTCTGTTGAGCCGAACCCTTTTTCTCCTGTTTTAGTGTTTATTACTTCATTGACTTCTCTGACTCTTATAGCTCCATTGTATTTTTCAAGGATTAATTGAGCTATCCTATCACCAAGTTTAACTGGATAAGTTTCATTAGAATGGTTAAATAGAATAACTTTAATTACCCCGGTGTAATCAGGATCAATGACTCCAACTGCAACTATAATGGAGTGATTGAGAGCGAGTCCTAATCTGGAAGCTATTCGTCCATATGTTGAGTCAGGTAATTGAATGCTAATCCCAGTGGTAATGTCAACCCTTCCTCGAGGAGGAATTTCTTTGTCTTGATCTGCGAATAGGTCATAACCAACATATCCTATTGTTGATTTTTTGGGAATCAAGCATGTTTCACTTCTTCTTTTGATCAACAATTCCTGCATCTGGAATTCATCATTATGATGGAATGTTGATCCTTCTTCCAGTCTTTCCTTCTTTCCATACATCAGGGGAAGTTTATTGAATTCTTTTTCCAATGTTTCACCTAAGGCTTTGTGCAACCTTTGATGGTGTTGCTGTAATCTCTTGCCCAAAGTAGTATTTTGAACACAACGGGCATATAGTTGTTTTACATTGCATACAATTGCTTCTCATCCTTTTTATGGTTGGTTCTTTGCATGCAGAGCATAGTTTGTATTGTTCTTCAAGCTCTGTGTTGAATTGCCATTGATGTTGACGTTCTTCCTGAACCTGTGGGAGTTTTACCTGCTTTCTCCATCCATAAGGACTTCCTAGGACAAAGGCAGTTTCTTTATAAGGGATGTCTGTCAAGATTGTCCTAACCACCTGACTTGTTTCTTCACCTTCCGAAAGACTGCATATAGCATCACTTAGATCTCCATTCATGTCTACTGAGATAATATCCTAGTCAGAGGGTAGATCTATGTTTTCCATAATTGCAGCACGGTGAATGTTGCCTCTTTTGTTTTGCATTCTTTTGCAAAGTGCCCATAATCTCCGCATATATAACATTTGCACTTTTTCTGTTTATCCTGGTTTTTTCTTTTGAAAACTCGAATATGAGAATTATGAGGTTTACCTTGATAGGTCTTTGATTTTCTCAGTCTATATTTCTTTCTTTGCTGATAGTAACCAAGAATAGGTATTTCTCTGCAGAAATCCAAGTCTTTAAGACTTCTTTGAAATGCAGCTTTAGTACATAGTTCCGCCAGGTATTGATTGATATGCGAACTGTATTCGTGGGAATACACCAACAGTTGCTCTTAGAAATTTCTCCAAGAATGCTCGCTCGATTTCATTGCCTATTAATGACGACATCTTTCTTGTAAACTTCTCTGATATCTCTAGAGAAGTGTACATTTTTCCTGACTTGGCTGCCAGTATCTTAAAATCATTCATATATCTGAATAGGTCTTTGACATTGTCACATGTCAATCTATCCAGATCTCTGTAGGCTCTGTTATATTCCTCAGTTGAACCCTGAGTAAGATCCTCAAGCAAAAATACTCGTCTGATTTGTGAGAGGACATTTTGAGTTTCTTCAGCGATGTTTACTAGACTTGCATAATCCTCGGGGTAAGCCATTCTCCATTGGATCCATGTTTTCTTTTCTATCTCACCAAGCAAATTTTCGATGTAATTTATCTTGGTTTGATTGTCTACCCATACTTTTTCGTTTACCAAGTTGAGTGTGATTGTCTCCCATCTGGATATGACATCATTGTATAATCCTATTTCATTTGGGAGAACTAACAATGCTCCAGTTTGTTGTTGAGCCTGTGGTAAGTTCCACTGTCCACTATAGAATTTCCCAAAGTCTTTGACTCTCCCTTTTATCTTGTCTGTATTAAAACAAGATTGTTGTTGTGAGTCATACCTATTTGTTGTCGGGGGATACATAGGTTGTCCCATCATTAAATCTTGTGGTGGCTTATAAGTAGATGTTATGGAGGACGAAGCTGCTCCTATCTCCAGCTTTTGTACTTGCTCTTCTAATTTCTTTAGCTGTATTGGATATCCCAAGTTTGTATTATCGTCTTCTATTTCCAATTTGTTTATTAATGCATAATGAACTTCAGCTTCCTCTAGTTCTTCATCATCACTGTATAAATTTTTTTCCCCACCACCTTCCAAACCAAATGGATTTTGAAATTCATCATCAGATGAATAATCCCAAATTGGTTTGTCATCAAAATCAGGAGGTTCTTGTGTGGAAATACTTAATATTAGCGTTACCCATGTAGGTGTAGTGCAGCGGATATAAGAGTTGTATTCACTACAGTTTGGTGCTTCCGAAGTATCATATTATGGATAATCATCTCCAAAAAAGGATAGAACGCCTGCAAATTCTCGAATCTCTTCTTCATCAGCATCCTCATTATCTTCTATGTTAATAGATAATGATGCTCTTGTAGGAACGTCTTGGTAATTCTGGAATCGCATTGAGATTGCGCCGTCAGATCTTGTCCTTGAATAAAAGTTTGTAGGGGATGTTACGGGTCTATTTGTTGTGGGCCTCAGATTCCATAGAGTGTTTTGTGTTAAGGCCGCATAATATTGTTGTCCCGGAATAGCTTGAATTCCCCTGGATGCTAAATAACTCAGGACATTGTCGGCATTTAACTGAAAATTGGCAAAACGGGTGTTTGTTAATCTTCTGATTAAAGAGCGTGTAATAAGAAAGTTGCTTTCTCCTCCTTCCCAGTTATCATATCCGGTTGTCTGGATCGCCAATTTGAAGTAATTATAAAAATCATGTAGTCCCACCATGAAGTTTGGGACTAGATCTAATAGCTGCGTTCCTGTGGTCAGGTCCATTTCCATAGTACTAATGATTGATTTGTCATCTGTCCACCTTGTGTCACGGAATGCTACTAAACATCGAATCCCGGTTGCTGGTAGATGTAAAGTTTGTACTCAAATCATTATAATGCCTAGGTGGATATGTCCAAGCTGCTCTCGTTGCAGTCTTTGATAGCTAGATTCCTCTAGGAATGGTAGATCTATTTGTCTGCCATTTGTTATTAGTAAATGCCTTTCAAAGTAGTGTTGATATACTCTGTGGTTCACTGTATTTTGATGTGATCCATAAAGGATTTCAGTTGGCACTAGGTTTGCCCTTCGTCTTTGAGATAGTTGAATTTGTTCTTGTGGATCTAACAGATTTTCCAAAGTGAGATTTCCTGTATTTTGAAGTCTTCGGGTGATATTATGACGCAATCTTTGCATTCTTCTATAGGAACGAATCTAATCTTCATAAATAGAAGGCCTCTGCTTTTCCGTAGTTGTTTGTGTTGCATTCATCTTTTAAGATCACGCTTTTTGACTTCTTCAAAGGTTTTCCTTGGATCAGTGAAATAGTATAGCTTTTGTTTTGCTATAGATTTTGCTTTTGAAGTGCCTTCACTTGTGAATATCTGGAGATTAGAAAGCTGTTTTGTTAAGCTTTATATGTGCTGGCTTACGTCTGTTTCCTTCTGCTTTTTCAAGAAATCAACGTTTTGTTTTAACTTTTGAAGAATTTCTTCAGTATCAGCCTTGATGTTGATGTTGCACAGCAACTAGATCTGTGCGTTGTTTTGCTTTATAATAATAGCTAGTGCTGAGGGGACTAGCTTGTTAACTTCATATGGTTTTTGAAAATCAACGGCTGGTTCCTCGATATCTTCAACAGCTTTGACTACAGCTGTATATTGGCTTGATTCAGTAGTTTGTTGCCAATTCATTAACCGGTGAAGAATTTATGCGTCTGGAGAACCGCCTTTTGTAATTTTGTACTTTCATTTTTCAATTGTGCCAAGAGAACTAGTGCCTCTTTTTCGATCTTTTTAGGTTGCTCCGTAATTTCTTGTACCAAGGAATTGAGCTCCTTCTTTGTAAGGGGATGACTTTCTTCCCTTAATATCAAGATCTTTTCAACTGCCTCTTCTAGGAGGGTGATTCTTTTGCCCAACTTCTCTTGCTCGATCAAATGATATTACTCAAGTTGATGGAAATGTTTTAGTATTACTTTAGATAATAGAGATATTTAAGATGAATTATTAATGTGAAGAATATCGGATCGTAATTAAAAATAATATTTTAATATAATGTCATAAGTTATTTAATTAAAAATATAATAAATAATCGTGACAAGAAACTATATTTTAATATGGTATGAAAATATTAAATGGTTGGGAAATTAACACCACATATTCTATAGTTTGAGATTAGCAATACTATATATCTTGAAGAATTTTTGCATACAACTTAAACCTCAAACTATGAAAAATGAACAAGGCAAACTTTTATGTTGCATTTTTTGTCCAAAATTGTATAGACAAACGTCGCAGCCACTCTAACGTCAAATTCCGTTCAAATCCATCCTAAAATTTTTGTTTTTCCTTACCTGAAAAGTTTTCCCTTCACCGCATATCTTGTCTGGCAGCGTTGACCTCCAAAGTCAATATTAAACTCTTAGTCCTCCAAGAAAAATGAATTTCACTGTTAAATTCTACATTGCAATTGAAAAACATTCGTCGGAAACCTCCACCCTCCTTTGTAGTGTAGGCTTGCCTGAGAGAAAAATAAGGTTGATCCAAATTGCTAGAGGTACATCCACCTTAAGCGAGAGACGTCCGTCTTAAATTGAGAGACGTCCATTTTGAAGGTGAAACGATGTCATCTTTATCTGTTTTAAGCGATGAATGTCTGTTGTTAGCTAAGTGACATCCATTTTAAGCTAGGAACGACGTCATCTCAGTGAATTTTTAGCGAGGGATGTCCGTCAAAATTTGAGGGACGTCTATTTTAAGCAAGGAACGTCCCTCATCCTATGATGGATGTCTCTCGCTTAAAATGGTTAAAGACGACGCCATTTCAACTTAAAACAGACATCTCTCAGTTCAAAATGAATGTCTTTCACTTAAGACAGACGCCTCTCTCTTAAGATGGACGTTACTCTGATTATTTACGTCATTCGTCTGTTTATTGGATTAGCCTTGGATGTCCCTCGTCGTTTGTGGGATGTTCGTTGTTATTGTCTTGTACGTTCCGTTCGACGATCCTTGGCGTTAACAAAAATGCAGTGTTAATGTCGACAGATTTTGACAGAAAACATGATTACGAGGTTGATGTCATTTTTTTCTCATAATTCAATATTTTATTTATATATAATTTTTTTTATATGATTTATGGTATTACTAATCATAAATTATAAGATTTGTAGTGTTAATTTTCTTTAATAGTTTGATAATAACGCAGTAGGGAGAATAGAAGATAATCTATTTCCATCCTTCACTGGATTTATTAAGAATACAGGCTACAGAGGCCTAGCCCAAGCTATGGTAATGGCCTTGATGAAGACTATCTATCTGGAGCAGGAAAAGGAATCCCCACTCAGCCGTGACCGAACTCAAATTTATTGACCTTGATGTTGCGTAGCACACTCCCCTATCTACTATCTACATCGCCGATCTGCCTTCATTTCTCGATATTTCCGAGGCGTAGTTCCTTTAACACAAAGAGCAGCATCGTTTTCGTCGAAGCTGTTTGTAAACTTTTGTTATTTTCCTAGTTTTTGCTTAAAGCCCGCTTCTGTTTTTCTCTCGGGTGATTGCGAGAAGTCTCTGCTCCTCCTCCCACATTGGCGCTCTCTGTTGTAAAAGCGTAGGATGAGTTTCTTCTTCTTCTTCTTTTTTCTTGTAGAGATTCGGTAGATTGCCAATGGTGGATTTATTGAAATGGGTTTGAGAATATGGGAGAAATAAGTGTATTTGAACTTTGTTTTGCTGGGTTAAGTATGTTTGGTTGGTATGCACATGCATGCCCGATAATTTTATTTTTCGTTGATTTCTAGGATCATTTTATTAAGTTTCTCCTGCTCATGTGCAGAATTGTGTGAAATTAGAACTTGAACTCTCGATTTTCGCTTATCATGCTGGTAGATTTCGTTTGTTTGGATGAACTGTAGACATTCCTCTTTGATTGGCAATAATTTTTACTTTGCAATTTCTTGTGAAGTAATCTACTTTCTGGTTGTAATTGAATCGAATTTATTTTTTGTATTGTATATAATATATAATAAATTTTGATTACTCATAAAAAAACTCCTTTCAATCAAACATCAGATCTCTATTCTCCACTGTGAGACTTGGTTTCTTGAAAATGGCGACAACAGCAGCTTTTAACCTTCAAATGGCAACAATGAGACCTTGCCACTTTCCTCAAGGATTCAAGGGAAACAAACCTGGTTTTGGAGGATTCAAAGCAAATTCATGGGCTAAACTAACAAGTTCTCACCACTTATCGTCTTTACACCCATTTCAGCGGAATATTTGCTCATCTTCTGCGAAATTTGAGAAGATCATCCCTAAGGCAATGTCTGCAGCTGGTGAAAACAAGCCAGCTTCTGGGTTGCCTATCGATTTAAAAGGTTTTCATACTCTTCATTTTATAAATGTCAGGAATTGAGGATTGGTGGGAAAACTCATGGCAAAATGAATGAATGTTTCTCACTGATTGATATTAGAAGTTTTTCTTTATGTGCAGGCAAGAAGGCTTTTATTGCTGGTATAGCTGATGATAATGGTTATGGCTGGGCAATTGCGAAATCTCTCGCTGCAGCCGGAGCTGAGATTCTTGTTGGCACCTGGGTTCCTGTAAGTAGTTTACTTTTTTAAAATTTACTTCCTTTTCTATGAACAAAAAACTCATTGTTTTCATTATTTTTTGCAAATCTTTCTCTGCTTTAACAGGCCTTGAATATTTTTGAATCTAGTTTGCGACGTGGAAAATTTGACGAATCACGAGTGTAAGATATCGTCTCTGCACTTAAATATTATTAATTTGGTAAAATTACTGAAGTGAACGTTCTCTGCTGACAATAATTTGATGTTTCAGACTGCCAGATGGTTCTCTAATGGAGATTACAAAAGTATACCCCTTAGATGCAGTTTTTGACAATCCAGAGGATGTTCCTGAAGATGTAATGTAGTTACTCAAAATGTTATGAGCAAGAACTTAGAATAATGTTCTATAGTTGTTGTTCAACGCGTTTTCGTTTTTTTTGGCTTGATGCAGATAAAAACAAACAAACGTTATGCTGGATCCAGTAATTGGACTGTTCAGGTCAGGTCGATTTCCTTTATCGTTCGTTTATATAAATTTGTCTTGTACGGTCATTTCTACACTTCCTGAATTAAGTTATGGAGAGGAAAATTAGAACTAAAACTATAAAGTAATATTTTTTTGATAAAGTATAATTTAGACTCTAACCTTACGGGTGATTTACAGCTGATACGTCGAACTTTTTTTTTTTTTTTAGCAAAATAAACGTCAACCTTTTAGCTGTGAGTAAATATACCATTGCCATTTTTTAATTTGTTAAATTCATCATGTGTAATCCACTTGAGAGAGTTTCTTTCTAATTCTAGTTATAATTATAAGAAATCTCGTATGTTCAACTTTTTAAAGGTGATTTCTCGTTCGTTTTTTTCGCATATGTCCTGCAATTCTTCTAAATTTAATCATATAATGAAATGAAGAGTTTTCTGTTGGGTCTATAAATGTGTTAGAATTTGTAAGAAAGTCAAAAAATGAAAACAAAGATTAAATAACGAGAACAACATATTTGTTGATAGTCAAAAGATTGAGGTTTATTTTAGCATATTTGTTGATGGTCAAAAATTGAGGTTTATTTTGTAAAAAAGAAAGTCTAGATTTCCGCTGTAAATGAGTCATAAGGTCATGGTCTAAATCTACCTTTTATGAAAGTTGGCTAATTTAGACCGAGTCTCGACGTATTTTCTTTTATGATGATATTGGGGTTCCAAATATACTCTAGATCAAATTCAGATTGCCAATTTATTAGATGGTCAGATAGCATTTGATGTCTCGCAGGAAGTAGCGGAATCTGTGAAGGCAGATTTTGGCACCATCGACATTCTCGTGCATTCTCTCGCTAACGGACCAGAGGTAGAGTAAATCTCTTTCGTTTTCATTCATTTTGTCTCTCCCCAACCATAGTAAGCAAAGATTCATTGTTTTGACAGGTGAGTAAGCCTCTATTGGAGACATCCAGGAAAGGCTACCTAGCAGCTTTATCTGCATCGAGCTACTCTTATGTTTCACTACTCAAGCATTTCATTCCGATAATGAATCCGGGCACGTATATATTACTGCAAAACCGAAGATTTTCCGATTTTCTTTTTTTTTTGAGAGAGAATTGGTTAAAAACAAGTTCTCTTTTTTATTATGCTTTTGTTGCAGGTGGCTCTTCACTTTCTCTCACATATATAGCTTCTGAAAGGATCATTCCAGGGTATGAATTTTCGGTCTTTTTTCTTCGAAGTTGTAAAATTTATGGGCTTAATTCTTTTTTTAACGACGCACAGATATGGAGGCGGAATGAGTTCTGCGAAAGCCGCCTTGGAGAGTGACACGAAAGCAAGTTCTTTTTTTCTTATCGGTTTTTTCTCTTTTATTTTGTACGATTTATTGTTTTATGTTGCTGAATATGTTTTGATCATTTGTAGGTGCTTGCCTTTGAAGCTGGTAGAAAACATAGAATCCGGGTCAACACCATATCTGCCGGTAACTATTATTGAATCGCGTACCAATCCTCTATAACCCTTTACGATGATGTGTTTTCTCTCGATAGATTTGATAATTCTCCGGCATGGATTGACATTACCCAACAAATCGTTTTTATAACTTGACCACGAATTATAGAATTTCTTGCTATGCTTTTGTCACCATGTGTTGCATTTGAGTAATTCTAGGTTTACTCGCTAATTCTGCACTTTAATCTTACGTGAGATGTTCATTAATTGATCTATATTTAATTTATCATAATTATTATAATAATTAATAAATAACATATAAATAGTATGTATAAACATAAGATTAGAGTGTAGAATTAGAAAGTAAACATAGCATTACCTTATGCATTTTATATTGTATGCACTCGAACTCCAAGTTTTCTCAATCAAATGATAAGATTTTGCTATAACAATTCTCAGGACCACTAAGAAGCCGAGCTGCGAAGGCAATCGGGTTCATCGACATGATGATCGACTATTCATTAGAAAACGCACCTCTGCAGAAAGAATTATCTGCCGGTAAACTTTTCTCGTTTCGATCGGTATCCTACATTTCAAATCCAAATGGTGTTTTTGTATTTAACTTTCTCAAAACTGGTAAAAACAGAGGAAGTGGGTAACACAGCTGCCTTTCTGTCGTCTCCTCTGGCGTCTGCCATCACAGGTGCTGTGATTTACGTCGACAACGGGCTGAATGCAATGGGAGTCGGAGTCGATAGTCCTATTTTTAAGGAACTCGGGATTCCGACCGATAAGCACTAGAAATTTCGATTACCAACTGTTTTATTATGAGCCAGCTTCTTCTTTAAAGGATGACTTCTTGGCCAGTGAGGCCACATTTTGGATTGAGATTTTTCTCTTCTCCTTCTTATGAAGTTTATTCTTTTGAATGAACAAATGGCTATTTTGGATATTTTTTCATATTAGAAATGAAACAATAAACATACTAGGAAAAATAACAGTATAAACTCTGGACTTTAGAATCAGTAACAAGTCAAACCATGAAGAAGTTTTAAAGATAACTAAAATCTTGAATTATGAGAAAAGAATTACGTAAATTTTGTAGTCACGTTTTTCGTCGTTTTTCAATATTAAACAACGTTATTTTTCAATATCAATGGATGTCCCATAGCATTCATGGACGTCCATCGATGTTAAACAATGTCGTAAGTGGAAAGACGTCCGTTATGGGCTGAAAGACCTTCGTTGTTGGTAAAGAGACGTTCGTCGTAAGTGAAGGAAGTCCATTCTCGTTGAGGGATGTTCGTCACTCGATCCAACGGGCATGACCCTTCTTTCGCTAGCGCCCCTCCTTCCATCTTAGATGTCTATCTATGTTGAAGGATGTTCATCTCTTCATCCAACGCCCAACAATGACGTCTCTCGACCTTACGATGGTCGCAACGACACCCCTCCTCGTTGATCAGTCTTAGACGTCCTTTGTCATTGAAGAACGTTTGTTGTTGATCCTTTGATGTCCATGTTGGACGATTCTTGACGTTAATGTGCAGTGTTTGTCTTAACGTTTTTTTGACAGAAAATATAACTGCAAAGTTTACGTCATTTTTTTCTCATAGTTTGAAATTGTAGTTATTTGTAAAAATTTTTCAAGGTTTGTAGTATTACTATTTCCAAAGTGTAAAGTGTGTTTTGTTAATTTTCCGACGTATTAACTTAAACATTGGTATTAATCGGAAGAGATAAAATAATAAATCTACATCATTAAAGGAAAGAAGATGAGTAGATAATTAAAGAAAAAATGTAAATTATTTAATTGAAATAAAATAAAGCAAAATTAACAAATCAACCATTTGCTAACAACTTAACTATACTATGAGAAATCGTTACCGCGGACATCGTCATTTATTTTTTGAAAATTGTAGTGAAAAAGAGCAAATACTATAGAAAAACGAAAATAACTCGTGATTTTATAGACTTTCAGTGGAAAAGAGTTAATATCCATTGAAAATGCATTTGATAAAATACTAATAAGTTGATTTTAAATTTTTTTAGTTTTATAATTTAAAAGATATTGTAAAAAAGGTTAATATTTTAGATTTCAGATGATTTATAATTGTTTTACTGTCCATGGGAGAATAAAAAATTGTCTGTATTTTTCTACGAATAAGACAATGAATTTTTTTTTTATTTTCAAACTTTCATCTGCGGAAGTTATCTTTCCTCATAGAAAAGTCGTATTTCCTCTATGAAATGTCATCTTTCCGCAGAGGAACAAGTTAATATTCCTCTGCGGAAAGACAACATTCCTTTGCGAAACGACGACATTTCTCTGCGGAATGACAACATTCCTCTGCGGAATGTCGGCTTTATTGAGTTTTATTTCAAATACTCATTTGTTCGCAACGGAAAGATAATGTTCTGCAGAGGAAAAAGAACATTCCGTAGAGGAACGACAATGCTATGTAACAGAAAATATAACCGGCGGTGTTTATTCCGTTAATTTTCAATAGTTCAGTGGTTAAATTATTAGCAAAAATATTTTAGTGATTGACTTGTCATTTATTATAAAGTACGATAGTTGATTTGTCATTTTTTTTTTAAATAAATAAACAATATAACACTATAGGGTAGATAGAAAAGATACCAAATGATCATAAATTAAAAAAAAAAAAAAATACGTGGAACTCAAAATCTAACAACCTGAGTAATGAACTCCAATACAAATATCATTGCCAAAATAAATAATTAAAATATTCTATTAATAATTTACTGCATGAGCTACTAGACTTTTGAATATTATTGATTTAATAATGTATTATAATGTTAAAAACAACAGGTAATTATTAAAATAACTCTTGACAAACTCACCTTTAAACTATTTTATTAACACACTAACTCTCAAATTATTATCTTTTAACAAATCAACCTTTTCGAGCATCTACAATTAGATTATGGGTGTTTGCGATAGAAATTGGAGACCAATTTTGGTCCCGAACATCTGGTCTTGCGATTGAGGATTGTCAGATATGAACGTAAGCACCCAATCTTGAGGTCCCAGACGCTCGAATATAAATGCAAACACTCAATTTCAAGACTAATTTTAGAGCGCACGTTCAGACGTGCCCACAGTCAAATTGCGAATGCCCGAAAAGGGTTAACTTGTTAAAAATAACAGATTAAGGATTAATTTATTAATAAAAATAATTTAAAAATCAATTTATGACTGATTTTATAATTGTAGGGTTGTTTTGATAAATACCTTAAAAAAGGAAAAAAGAAATAGGAGTAATTTGTGATTTGAGAAAAGAAAAAGGAGAAAATGGCCCGTTCATGCTGAGTTGGTGCGGGCAAGGCCAGGGCATGGGGATTAAGAGAATCAGGACCGTCAACACCAACGGAAGCGATGTCAAAATATGTTTTAAGAACAGAGCCATTTCTAGTCGTATAAAAAAAAGGCCGATGAACGATTTTCGTAGCTGAAATTCCCTCCCCAAAACCCTAATTTCAAACGGATAACCTCCCATTGACCCTAATCTGATATCTGGATGGGAAAAGAGAAATGAACACGCGACGCTGGGCCACGTCGGAGGAGCTTTTGCTAGCGTGCGCCGTTGATCGGCATGGAGCTGAGGACTGGGACTCTATCGCCGTGGAAGTGCAGAGCCGTTGCTTTGAACCTCCATTCTCCCTCTCTCCCCAGGATTGTAAGAGTAAGTTTAATGATCTCAAAAGACGCTTCATGTTTCATGTCCACGACGACTCCGCTAGCTTGATGCCTTTGGTTGACGAGCTGAAGAGGATTCGGGTCGAGGAACTCCGCCGCGAAGTTCAGCGTCGCGACGGCTTGATCATGTAAAATTTGACGTTTCTTGAGAGATCTGAGGAGGACCGATCAGTTTCCATTTGAGATCTGAGAGGTTTTCTTTCTCTGCGTGTACAGGTTGTTGGAATTGAAGGTGAAGAGATTGGAGGAAGAGAGGGAGCGGAGTGTGAAGGAAGAGTCGGCAACAGATCCAATAGACAATCGGGATGGACGCGGAGGAGAGAGAAAACTATCGCCGAGTATTAGCGCCGGAACCTCAGTTTCCGGCGAGTATACCGACGATCAGAAAAGATCTTTCCACGAGTCCAATTCGTGTAAAAAAGGCAAGGTCGAACAGAATGGCATCATTAACGATCAAGCGAGATTCGAACCAGTAGAACCCATACAAAACGAACCTGGACCGGTCCGAACCGATTCCGAAACTGAGAGGAAATGGCCTTTCATCGGCGACTCAAATAAGGAGGAAAAAGAACACAGAGTGAGCACGAGCACGAGCACGAGCACGAACAGAACAGATGGACTCGGTTACTCGAACGAGTCGTTGGAATCAGACGGCGAGTCGAAGCGGGAAGTAAATGAAGAGGAAGAGGAAGAGGAAGAGGAGGAGGGTTCAAAGAATCCTGGTAGCGACGTGCAAAGCTCAGCGAGCTTGTCCAGAAAAAAACGACGTCGTAGGTGTGGTGGGGCAGCCGCAACTCGCAGGGAATATAGCAACGGCGAGGAGCGCGAGGGTGACAAGGTTTCTCCCGCCATCAGATGGCCGTCAGTTGTTAAATCAGGATCGTTGGTTAAGCTCCTCGAGATTATCAGCTCCCATCAGCTAGGCTCGAGGATCGAACGGCGGCTTCAGAGCCAGGTATCAACAGCTTTAACGAATATTCTATATTTAAAATAATGAATAAAAAAATAAATTATTTAATTAGAAAATAAAAAATATAATTAGAATTTGAAGGCTCGATCGTCTGATTTGAAGTCTCTAGGGAGATCCACATGATCGCTCAACGCCACTTCAGATCTAGCAGGATGATGCTGTCTTTAAAAAAAGAATTAGGGGTGTATTGGTAATTGGGCAAGGACATCTGATTCACACATGGCTCTTCGCTCTTTGTGAATTGGAATTTAAATACTCATCTACCAACCTAATATTTTGAAATTTTTAATATGGACTAATGAAAAAGCATGTCATTATAAAACAATATTTGGAAATCAACAAAATAATCACTGAATTATAAAATCTATAACAAGTTAACCATTGAATAATTTTTTACTCGCTAATAAAACACTCAACTATAGGAAATAGATGACGCAAATGTCATCGTTACGTGTTGTAAGAAACATTACCGCGAAGACAATAATGAAATATTACTCTCTGCAATTATAATTATACTTCAGTTTTATGTTAAAATCTCAATAATTGAAGCAACTTTACTGCAAAGATGATGTTGGGAAGCTCCAGCATGGTCTTCTCGATGTCGAAAACAATTCTCACGTTTTTTATTTTCTGAACATCTTCGAGTGGCTTGCCCCTCCCTTGATTTCACCCGTTCAGTTTTCAGCACCATCTCCTCTTTCCTTTTCCTAGTTCGTCGTCGTTGTCTAGTGTTCATCACTAATGTCTCACTTTTCGTAGAGGAAATTAATCTTTCTGCAGGTAGAACGTTGTCATTTTGCTGCGGAAAGTAGTCTTTTAAATCTATTTAGTGAAAATACATTGTTCTATTGCAAAAAGATAACGTTCCGTAAAGGAACGATAACGTTTTTTAACGAAAAACATAACTATGATGTTTGTTCCGTTCATTTATCATAGTTTAGTAGTTTATTTGTTAGCAAAAATTGTTTAGCGGTTGATTTGTCATTGATCTCATAGTTTAGTAATTGTTTAGTTAATTTCCCAATAATATAATCAATGCTACTTTTTTTTAAAAAATTTAACAGGGTAAGATACAATTTAGATTCTCATTTATAGTGGACACCTCAAAGTTTTGTTTTTATCAAAATAAAATTCAAACTTTTGGTTATAATAAATATATTTTTGTTGTTATTTAATTTGTTAAATTTATCACATAGAATATATGTGACACACTTTTTGTCTAATTCTAAGTATAATTCTTATGAATCTCTTTTGATCTAATTTCTAAATAGGGTGATATTTCAATAGTATCTTTTACATAAATGTTGCAATTTTTCTAGTTTCCACTATAAAATGGAACATAAATTTTGTCTTCTTGGCCAGAAGTGAGTTTGAATTATAAAAAAAATCTGTCATCTGCATTTCAATTTTCATGCGATGAATTTTATAGATTAACTAACGATAGTGGTATATTTGCTGATAGCTGAAATATTTAAGTTTATTTTGTCAAAGAAAAAAAATTGAAGTGTCAACTACTCTAAATTCAAATTTTGAATTGCATTTTATTTATTTTAATATTATTATGATAGATTTATTCCTTATATAAGGTTTATAATCCAATATCTGATATAGACTTTTACGTGACATTCTAACTTTTTCATGTTTTCATTTGCTAGTTAATGTAATGTATTTAATTTAAGATTGGAGTTGTATTAGTTAGAGTGTCATTTCTGACGTGACGCATTAGTTGATTTTACACAGTGACACTCATACAATTTCTTACGTACCATGTCTCTCCTACTTAGAAAGTTAGAGTCTGACAATATTGATTTGTGTCACAAAATAGTACATAAATCATATGTTACCAAAAAAATGCCCCTTTACATATGTTAATTTATACAAAAACAGAAGTGGGACCCTTCTTTTTGAACTGCTTCGTTTTGCATTATTGTAGCAGAGGGCTCGACTAGCCACCTGCTATGCCCACTCTATGAAGATTTAAGATTATTGGATTGAACCTAGTGTTTGTCACTCTACACTATTTTAATTTTTATAATGAAATCATCATTGGTTCTAAATTTTGGGTTAGATTTTCTTTAACCTTGGATGCACTTTCTTAATTTTGGGTAAGTTTTTCCTAAGTTTAAGATCTTTTAGAACTGCTAGAAGTCTATTGAGTCATTGATTTCATGGCTTTATGGGCTTTGTCAAGCTTTGTGCACTGTGTAGACTGGTTGGGAGCATAAGATTCTCTTGTTTTTCATATTTGCTTAAATTTGGGATACTGATTCCAAATTTAATGAAATAAATTAAGGCAATAAACATTACAATAAAATTAATTATCTAGATGTTATTAAATATAAGCAACTAGGATACTTATAGCATGCAAGTAGAGGGTTCTTACTTTGCTGAAGGTATCATTCTTTTTGTTCATTTGTCTTTTGATTTGAGGGGAAAAGTGGATATTCATGATTATGTGCAGTGTAACTGAAAAAGGAATTAGCTACAGATGAAGAGTATTTTTAGAATCAAATAAACTGTTCTATTCCTATGAATTTCAAATGATAATTTCTATCACCTTTGTGGTGTCTCAGGAATCCAAGAGGTACAAAAGCTTGATTCGCCAACATATGGACCTGCAGATAGTTAAGTCCAGGCTTGACAAAGGGATCTATTCGAACAACAATCGCCGAATCTTCCGAGACCTACTCTTGCTGTACAACAATGTCATCGTGTTCTTCCATAGAAGTTCTAAAGAATTCGAGGCAGCAGCACTCGAGCTTCGAGCGCTTGTCATGAAGGAAATGATTGATAATCTCAAGACGCATCAACCCGACGCAGGAAAATTTGAACATAAACAAGAACCAGCCCATGATTTACCCAGATCTAGCAAGTCCCCCACCTTGGTTGCATGTTTTAAACGAAGCTCGAGTAAAGTTCTGTCCGATAATGGTAGTGGAAAAGGTGATGAGAAACGAAGAGATATTATCGAGAAACGAAAGACCGATCATGAGAAGACGGATGGATCTTTTGTGAAGATTTTGGAAAAGGGTGCGAGGGCGAAGAGGAGTAAAGAATCTGTTACGAGAAGCAAAAACGGATACGAAAAGAGCGATTATGGAGGGAATTTGCTAAGCTCCCGTGATGGTTCGGAAACTAAAAATGTGAAGAAAGATCTGACTGCAAAGCAAAAGCAAGGCGCAGCCAGATTCTTGAAGAGAATGAAGCGGCATTTGCAGCGCGAAGATAGTGAGAATGAACAGGTAAATGGGTTGGAGGAGGAGAAGAAGAGTGTCACTAGGAAGGGGGAGCCAAAAAGAGGGAGAGGGAGTAGAATAAGGGAAGTAGGGAGAGAGGTGAGTAGGGAGGTCAAGAGAGGAAAGGGGAGGCCGCCAAAGCAACCCCAACATAGGGTGGCTGAAATTCAAAAAGGGGAGAGAGCCGGTAGGGGCAGTGAAGCAGCGGCGGTGGTTGGGAGGGGAGGAAGCCGCCCTAGAAAGCGGTTAAGGAGACAATGATCATTGATAAACGTGGCTTGTAAGTGTGATGAAATTAGATTAGAATATATTCATAATTTTCCTTTTTCTAGGTTATGGGTTTTTTCGATTTAAGGTTGGTTTATCTTTCAATTTTATATTATAATTATATTTTTTGACGAGGCTTAAAATAAATTAGATAAATTATAAATAGTGTATAATAAATACACTGATTTTATATTAATTTTTGAATAATTATCGGTTCAAATCCAATACTTTAGGATTTCCCACTATTAATATCATAGGTTTTGAATTACGATAATTTAACCCTTATATTATGAACTGTTATCGATTTGAACTTTGAGTTACATTTTTCGTTAATTTTTCAGACACGAGTCTTAAACGCCCGAAGCAATCCACAACTCTACTTGTTAGTGAATTTCCCTTAAGATCAACAAATTTAATGCAAAAACAAACTTTGTTTTTTAATTAAGTACACAAATTGAATGTTGTTCTTAGCAACGAAGTGATAGGAATTAATATTAGGTTAATGGAATTTTTACATATTTGCATAATTCAATCAATCTCAAGCAATAATATATAATGCATGCTCATTAATCATTAATATAAGGGAAAATAACAAACAAATCATTGTACTTTATAATCAATGACAAACCAACCATCATATTTTTTTTTTGCTAACAAATTAACCATTGAACTATGAAAAAAAAGTTGTCTCTAATATCGCTGTCACGTTTGTTGTTAAACGCTTGGACGACGAACCACGGTGGCTTGATGAAGAACCGCAGCGGATTGACAACGATCCGCGACGGCTTGACCACGACCACAGTGGATTAATAAGAAGGTGATTTCTTTCTTTCACCTAGAGAAATGGTGAATCTTTGCAAATTGATAATTTTTTCTATTTCAAAGATTTTGGACGCTTGAGGACTCGTTTTCCATCGTCTTTTCGCGATGCACAGGTAGGAAACATCTGTTTTGTCATTTGGTGCTTATCAGAGCAGATTTGGGCAGGAAAACGTGCGAAGCTTCACGGTTTTGTAATGTGTAAGGGAAATTAGAGGATTTAGAAGTGTTTTTTAGGACTCAAAAGTGGGACAAGCTGCCTTTGGCACCTTGCTAGCGCGTAGATCTCGAAAAATTATGTAAAATAAAAAAAAATCGTCCAAATCTATCAATTGAGCACAAAGTTATGACCTTCTGAAGTTTTCAAATAAACGATCTCATTTGTTTCCTGCCCGAATTTGCTCTTATATGCACTGAATGACAAAACAGATCTCTTCTACCTGTATATCGCAAAAAAACGATGGAAAATGAGTCCTCAAGCGTCCAAAACCATTGAAAATTGAGAGAATTATCGATCTGCAAAGATTCACCATTTCCCTAGATGAAAGAAAGTAATTTTCTTCTTATCAATCCGTCACATATCGTGTTCAAGCTGCCGCGAATCATCGTTAATCCGCTGCGGTTCGTCGTCAAACGTTTAACGGTAAACGTGACAACCATGTTAGTGACAAGTTTTTTTTTCCATATTTCAGTAGTTAATTTGTTAACAAAAAATAGTTTAGTGATTTATTTATCATTGATCACAAAGTACAATGGTTGGTTTGTCATTTTCCTTTAATATAATTATTAGTTAAAATTTTAGTCATTCCCTTCTTTTAAACTACAATTTGTTTTTAAATTTAAGATAATTAATAATTTGAACCATGAAATTTGGTTTCGCATAGACACTTGACGGAGGAGCTATTTAGGGTTCGTCAATGGCGTTTAGTCCTCAACGTCAATAGCTATGAGAATCTGATATCGGCTATGGACTAGTTGCTTGAGCAGTGATGAACCATAAATTTATAATTTTTATTAAAATTTAAATTATTTAATTGTTACATAAATAGTAATTAAATTATTGAATAATTAATCTTTAAATTATAAAAAATTTTAACTAAATTATTATTTTATTAGTAATAAAATTATTAATTGTACTGATTAATATTATACTTAATTAGTAAATATATTATTAAATTATATTGATCAATTATTAAATAGATAAATTATTAACCAATTAATAATTTGATTATTTGATTGAATTAATTAATTAATTATTGACTCTAATATTTTTCTATCAAAATAAAAATTTATTTTGTCTTTTAATTACATTGATAAAAATTAAAATTTTCTTATTTTATATAATAAATAAATCTAGAACGAAAGTTTCAATTTCGAAGGAACCCAACAGCTTTTTGTGATTAATTGTTCTCAAATGAAAAAGGATACTCGTCTCTAATGAGATGTGTTAAATGGGCAGACTGCCAGCTTGTTACTATAGCGGATCGAGCCAAGCTTGATTCGCTACAGTAACAAGTTGGGCTTAGCTCGAGCCCAAAAAATGGGGCGAGCTGAGACTGTATTTCAAGTTTGCGAAGGTTCGTGAGCCCGTCATAAATCGGGCCATGTGAGCTGTCTCGGTCCAGGCCCATCTCCCCTGGGCAACGGTTCATAGCTGCAAAACGAGGAGGGGGAAATTCCCGGCTTGGAAGGATAACTTCTTATGGTTCATAGCTTGAGTATAGAGCTGCGAGAGGGAGTTGGCAGCGCTGCAAAATGAGGCGTACATGGTTCGATCGACCTCGTCGAGGCTAGCGGCGGTAGACTCGCGCTTCTTTTTCCCAACTTTTTTATAATAAATTTATTGTATATTATAGTAATGTGGAGGGTCTACACCATCTCCACTTTAAGTTGCCCAAGGGGCATGAACCTTCCATTAAATTATAACAATGGAAGAGGAAGTGCATGTGTATGTGATATTGTTTTAAATGACTAGCTACAAATATTGTATTAATATGTATACATATATAAATTAAGAGGACTGATAAGGACTGAGTCTCATGATTAATAAAATTTTTAATTTATGTACTACTTCTTTATTTTATAGTGATCAAAGAATACATGTAATTGCTAGTTTATATTCTTTTTCTGAAATTAAATATTTTAATGTTAGTCGTTCATGTCTTTCTTCACATCCTAGTTCTAGTAGTGGTGGTGGAGATACAATAGCTCCACAATTTGGTATTTATGATATTTGGAATGAATTAAATACAAATGTTTATTCTAATTCTATACGAAACGAACTAAATATTTATTTTTACACTCGATATCAATTTTCTCACAATGATAACTTTGATATTTTAGATTGATGAAAAAAAATTTCACCACATATCATATTTTTTCTATAATGACATGTGATCTACTAACACCTCCAGTCTCTACCAGTAGCATTGGAGTCTGCTTTTAGTGTAAGTGGACGTGTGTACGATGAACGCTGAGAAAGACATGCACTCGACATTGTGGAAACACTCATTTACATAAAGGATTAAAATAACGTCATTATAAGAAATCAATAACGAAATGACATATATTATATTTTAAATCAACAACGTGGTCTATTATATTTTAACATTACATTAATAAATATTTATTATAATTTTTATAACTAAAATAAAAAATATATATATATAACATATTTATATAAAATAATTTTATTTATGTATGCTAGGATCGTTGGGCCCAGCAGGCTCGACTTGTGGCTCGCTAGCCGTCTGGAGTTGAAAATTTTTTGGAGTCAACTCGTTAGACTCGGCTCGTTAGGCTCGCCATGCTTGGTGAACCGGGCCTTCACAAACTGAGCTCGTTTAACATCTCTATTGAGAGAGAGGGAGAGAGAGAGTCGTACAGACACCAACAAGAACATAGAAACTGTGGGCTAATGAATTTATTACAGGGCAACCCTCAAATTTGATGGTGTTTTTTGCTGAATATTATCCGCCATATTTGGATGACAATTCTTAGAATTGAGAATCTCGCAGTTGCATGTGAGCAACCTTTCTATTTGGTGAATCCCAACCTTTCTATCATCAAGAATGTAGTACCTAGATTGTAAATCAGGTCCTCCCAAGATCGAGTCGTTTGACCTGATATTCTTATGTCCTATCTCCTAAGTCGTGATATAAATAATTTATGATAACATAATTTTGTAAACTAACTTTCATCAAACTAAACAAAATTAAAAAATAAAATAATTGCAAAATATACTTTGAATTTTAGAATAAAACACTGGGGTGTAAGCAGGGAGAAGTCTGGATCAGATTTGGTTCTAATTACTCTCAAATTACATTTATAATCATTTTCTATAATCCTTTAATTATAAATGAGAAAATAGACCCTTCATCTACAACCACTCTCATATTACAAAATCTAATTGTCACCATCACCATTAAAGTATTTGTCTTTTTGGAAGCGCTTGATTGAGGCAATGCATTACCCAGGAAACAAGTCAGTCTTCATCATCTCCTAGTTGTCAAATTTTAATTTCTTCCTTTGACCACAACTTGTCTAACTAATTCCTTTGATTGGTTAGAATAGTTCTAGTTATACAAAGACATAAACTCACCCACTTATAATAATCCCAATAACACCCCACCCAAATAAACATCGTTTTTTGACTAAAGACTGTTGGAAATTACGCGTCTCTATTATTTATTTTTGTCACTTTCATGTCCCACCCATCCAATCAAATAAACATGTATTGTTCAAAGTCTAAACCCTCCACATACTTGTCTTTAGGTGCACGGGCTGGTGTTGCTGATTGGATTCTCCGCAGAGCAAGAAATGGCTTCTTCTCTTTTGTGTTTCCTCTGTATTTTGCTTCTCCTTCATCTTTTACTCTCTTCTGTTAACTCACAGACATACAGAAATATCTCGTTGAGCTCCTCCCTCACTGCACAGGGCGAAAACTCCTTCTGGCCATCACCCTCTGGCGACTTTGCGTTTGGATTCCAGCAGATCGGGAGTGGAGGTTTCTTACTTGCCATTTGGTTTAATAAAATCGTTGAGAAAACTGTTGTTTGGTCTGCCAATGGTGGTAATCTTGTTGCCGGAGGATCCCAAGTCGTCCTCACCTCGTCCGGTCAACTCGTCCTCAACGACCCGCAAGGCAATCAGATCGGCAACCCCATTAGTTCTAGCTCTGGGGCTTCCTATGCTGCCATGCTCGATACTGGGAACTTTATTGTGGCCAGTGAAACCGGTGTCACTCTCTGGAGAAGTTTTGATAATCCGTCGGATACAATTTTACCGTCGCAGACTCTTCCTTCTGGAACTGCAACTGGCCTCGTTTCTCGCTACTCTGAAACAAATTTCTCAAACGGGAGATTCCTTCTCCTGATGGGTACGGACGGAAATCTCGTGCTTTCTACTGTTGATTTTCCTTTTACTTCTTCAGTTGATGATTACTGGTCAACAAACACGCTTGGCACAGGTTTTCAGGCCGTCTTCAACCTTTCTGGATCTATTTATCTCACAGCCAAAAATGGAACTATTCTTTATTCGTTATCTTCAGGTACTCCTTCGACCACAGATTTTTACCAGAGAGCGGTTATTGATTACGATGGAGTTTTTCGGCAGTATGTGTATCCAAAAAGGGCAAACATTAGTAATGGTGCTTGGCCAAATCAATGGTCTTCTCTGTCAAACTCCATCCCTTCAAATATCTGTACGAGTATCAAAGCAGCCACAGGAGGGGGAGCTTGTGGATTCAACAGCTATTGCAGTCTAGGAGTCGATCAGAGACCGGTTTGTCAGTGTCCTCAAGGTTACAGTTTTTTGGATCCGGCTGATGAGATGAGAGGCTGTAAAACAAATTTTTTACCCCAAATATGCGATGAAGGTTCATCAGAAGTCGATAATTTCCAGCTCTACGACATGCAAAATACTGATTGGCCTTTCTCAGACTATGATTATTTCTCTCCGGTTTCGGAAGATTGGTGCCGAACAGCTTGTTTGAATGATTGTTTCTGCGCTGTCGCAATTTTTAGAAACAGCACCTGCTGGAAGAAGAGAATGCCTCTCTCAAATGGTGCAATCGATTCTTCGATTGGAGGAGTGGCTCTTATCAAAATTCGAGTCGGCAACTCTTCTTTACCCACAGATTCTTCAAAAAAGATGGAAAATGATAAAACTTTATTAGCCATCGTATCAGCGCTCTTAGGCAGCTCTGTTCTTTTCAACATCGTCTTGTTCATCGCTTCATTTCTGTTTATTCTCAGATTGAAGAAGAGATCTAAGATTCTTCTTCGAGCTCACCCAACTTTACCGGGAATGAGCATGAGAATCTTCAGCTACAAAGAACTAGAAGAAGCCACAAATGGATTCAAAGAAGAGCTGGGTCGCGGAGCTTACGCTACTGTTTATAAAGGCATAGTAGAATTGGAGGAGAAAACCATCATTGCCGTCAAATTATTAAATAAATCAGTGGGAGAAGAAGATCAAGAGTTCAAAGCGGAAGTGGGTTCAATTGGACGAACAAACCACAAGAATTTGACTCAATTGCTTGGATTCTGTAACGAAGGCCAACACAGACTTCTTGTATATGAGTATATGAAAAATGGATCCCTAGCCAACTATCTATTCGAATCTTCATCAAAACCTAACTGGTTCGAAAGAATTGGAATCGCTTTAGGAGCAGCTAGGGCTCTGTGTTATTTGCACGAAGAATGTGGAACTCAGATAATTCACTGCGACATAAAGCCCCAAAATATACTTCTAGACGATTCTCACAAACCGAAAATTTCAGATTTCGGATTAGCAAAGCTTTTAAGAAAAGATCAAACGAGAACAATGACAGGAATCAGAGGAACGAAGGGATATGTCGCCCCAGAATGGTTCAGAAACATGCCTGTGACAGTGAAGGTCGATGTTTACAGCTACGGCGTGCTGCTGCTGGAAATTGTGTGTTGCAGAAAGAACTTCAAAGCAGAGGTGGAAGATGAAGACAAAATGGTGCTTTCTGATTGGGCATATCATTGTCTGAAAGAGAAGATGATAGAGTTGCTAGTGGAGACCGACGAAGAAGCCTTGAGCGACATGAAAAGAGTGGAGAAGTTTTTGATGGTAGCGATCTGGTGTATTCAAGAGGAGCCATCGATGAGACCTACGATGAAGAAGGTGCTGCAGATGCTTGAAGGAGCGGTCGACGTCGCCATTCCTCCAGACCCGTGCTCCATCATCAGCTCCATTTAAAAACATATGTGGTTATTTTAAGAATAATAATGCTATTATTTCACCGTATTCATCTTCTATATTCTTATTTCAATATTTGATATATCCTAAAAATTAGGAAAATTAATCACATATTAAGAGTTTAATGACAAGTTAATTACTGAACAATTATTGCTAATAACTTAAATACTGAATTATGAAAAATAGACTGAACAAAAATCGTGATTACGTTTCTCGTTAAACAAAAACATTTTCATTTCATTGTGGAACGTTGTCTTTCCGCGACGGAACGTTGTTTTTCTACTAAACAGATTTAAAATATTACTATCCGCTACAGACAGACAACGTTCCGCAGAGGAAATATTACTTTTCTCAACGAAAAGTGAGACATTAGTGATGAACAGTGAACATTTGACGACGACGGACCAGGAAGAGAAAAACAAAAGATTTGTGATGAGAACTAGACGATGATTACAGATCAGGAAGAGCTATGCCAACATTCGAAAACGTTTTCGGAAAATCGAAAACGTGAGAATTGTTTTCGACGATAAGAAAACCGCGTAGGGCTTCCCGACATTGTATTTGCAGTAAGATTGCTTCAATTATTACGATTTTAGTATAAAACTGAAATAGAATTAGAATAGCAGAGAGTATGTTTCGGCATCGTCTTCATATACCTATTTCTTTCAACATGTAACAATTATGTTTACATCATTTATTTTTCATAGTTCAATGTTTAAGTTGTTAACAAAAATTGTTTAATGGTTGACTTATTATTGACCCTATAATATAATAGTTGTTTTATTAATTTCCTTAAAAATTAAAAAATAGAAATAAAAAATAAATATAACATTTCTCTTATTTAAATTTCTAAAATTTAGCTAAAGCAAAATTATAATAATTATAAGTTTAGTTGTATTTTTACATTTTAGGTTTTATTTCCTTCCGTAAATATTGATTAACATAATAATTAAAATTAATTATTAATAGATAAACATCATGTTAGGTTTTCAATAGTGACAACTTATTTTTTCACGTTCTTTCCATTTATGTCTCTCTATTTTAATTTTTTTTTAATGTAATTTAATAATTAAATATTATAATTAATAAATTATTTATAAAAAATTAATTTATAATAAGTTATTTTTTTATTATTATTTTAAAAGCGCTGCAAATAAAAAATTATTGATTGGACAACTAAATGAAAAGAATTTTGGCGTTTTTCTTGGGATTCATTGACAATTCCAGCGTGATTTGTGTTTTGTTTTGAAAAAAGATGGGATCTTTCGGGTAAGATAATGATGATGAAGTAGGGTTTTGATTCTCATTGGAAGCCCAGTAGCCCAGTTTATGGTTTGCCCAAATCTCCCTTCCTTTTCAACTCTGTTGATACAGTCGTCTTTCGTCATGTTCTACAACTACACTAACCAATCAACAAGTATCTCGTAGTTCTCACCTTCGCTCTCTCTCTCTCTCTCTCTCTCGTTTTTGGGGGGCCGCTTGTTTTGTTCTTTGAGTGAGTCTGTTGCTTTTCGGCCTTCTTGATCTGGGTATCTTCAATATGATTTTTCAGATTGTGTATTTCAAGTTTTCTGAGCTTTCCCTCTAGTCTCTACATCTCGCTTACAGGGTGTTCGAAATGAGTCTCGCGTTACTGAGTTTATTGGCGTTCTTTGGAAGACGGATTTCATCTCAAATGTAAACGCGGCCTCTATTTTCTGCCAGGTTTTGCTTTATTTCTTCCTTTTCTTCTGTCTTTCTAGTTTTCGCGATTTGGGTTAGTTTCTTATTGTACCTCGTACTGTTTTTCTATTTCTGGGCGTGAATGTTCCTTCGAAGCACTGGTTTTGACGGTCGCTTGAGCTAATCTGGCTTCATTTCTTCTGTTTTCGATCTCTCAAGTCTGGGTCTGAAAGATTGTTTGGTGTTCTGCAAAAGAACAAGACATCAGATTTGGGTCCTTATCTTAATTTTCTCTGTCATTATTTGAATCTTTGAACAGATCATGTTCTCAGATTAGATTTCTGTTTTGATTTAACCTTCCATTGCTGCAATTGTTTCTGCTTTTGGGTGAGTTCTTAAATAATCTTCATTCCACTTTCTATCGAATTGTTTCTTAATTAGGTTTGTATTCTTAGCTGCATTATCTACTATCCATAATCTATGGAGGTAATATTTGTTTGTAGACAATCAAATAAGTGGATTTAAGTCTTTGCATAACTTGAGAATCCTTATGAATTTTCTTCGTTTGTTTAAAATCACTCATAATCTTCGAGCTTAACGATCATTAACGAAACATCGAATAATTGCAGAGCTTGGTATTTGCCGTTGGATCTGTCATCTTCGACGTTCTTTCGATATTCGATCACTTTAGAAAAGTTGGTGATTGACCTTCCTAATTTATGTCGCTTGTTTCAAATTTACGAGTCGAACAAAATACTTCTAATGAACTGTGTATCGATAAATTTTGGATTACTTTACACAGATTTTCAATCTTGGTAAACATTTGCTGGTGTTTATTGTTGCTTTGAACTATCCAATCTTGTTGTTGACGGGGGAGTTCTCATCATTGTCTTCTGTGTCTGGCAGGAATTTTGTTTTTAGATCCATGAGTTTGATTGTTCAGAGTTTGAAGAGTATGGGCAAAGGCAGAGGAAAAGGGAAGAAGTTAACTGTTTCTAAACAAGACGAGCCCGGGAGTGGCGAGGAAGAAAAGATTCCTGCTCACAAACGTCGAGGACGGCCGCAAAAGCCATTAAAGGATGAGATTGACAGGGAAGAAGAAGACGAAGAAGAAGAAGAAGAAGAAGAAGAAGAAGTCGATAAACTTGAAAAGGACGAGAATGAAACTGGGAAGAAGAGGAAGCAGAACTTGCCGGCAAAGGAGACGGCAGAACCGGTCGAGGAAACTGCTAATGACTCGATCAAGACGAATGGGTTTAGGAATAATGGAAGCAGGAGGAAAAGCAAGCCCCGGAGAGCTGCTGAGGCAGTTGTCGAGTGCAAATAAAGGAAGTTTCTTTGTTTATCTGGTGGACTATCCATCCTCCATTGGTCGTCTTTTTCGTGGAAATCGAATTTCATTCCTGTCTGTATCCGGGATTCAGTGGTTAGATGAACTGAAAGACTGCAAATGTCGATGGACAATGGTGATATCCAATGATGATTTTAGTAGATCAAAATTGAAGTTCAAAATCATACACATTTCCAGATTTCCAAAAAAAATATTCCCAAAAAATTAAATAATACAGTGATTACAAATCATCCCTAAAATATCCAATCAAGTCTAATTGCCCAAAAGATATCACAAAATTCAAATGTCTTTTGAATTTCAATTAAAAACAGTCTTGAAGATTGAAATATATCTGATTCCAAACCTATTCTAAATATAAAATTAAATCTCTCAAAAGTCTTCCAAAAATGTTAAAAGATTGTTAACAATTTTTATTTTTATAAAAAATCTAACTTTGCAACAGACACTCTCACAACAGCCTCAAATGAATAATTTGACAGTAAGAATGGAAAACAACAATGCATATATGTGGCAACCAACGATGAATAGAAAACTCTTAGACAACAAACCTGTTACTCAGAGTGACAAACTCCGGCAAACTCAAAACATGGGAGAATGGACAGGGCAATAGTTTCTGATGTCGGTTAGATGACAGAGAAAAACAAGTCTTTATGAAGAAACCAAATGGTAGGAGAACAATTTTTTCTCTTTTCTTTTTTTTTTTTGCTGAAAAATTATACGAAAATTTTATTTAATGTGAAGAGAACTGGTGTTTCAACGAATATTGAAAACCTGGATTCTTAAATCTCTCCCCAACCAAGGGCTCTGATATTAATTGTTATAAATCGAAAGATAACTGAAAAATAAAAATATAAAGTGGATCACCAAATTTATGTGAAAAACCCTAATGAGAAAATTGAAATAATATGAAGATTGAAATACAACTGTGAGTTTTGCGACTTTAACTTACATGAATTAATAGATAAACAAAACTTTAATGAGATCTCCTGTGATAGCCCCCCCTGTGAAGGTCAGGATGACTCCATGTGAAGATCTGACCCACATCAATGGGGTGCGTAATCACACATCGTTTGGGAATAGTAGAAAATGCATGGTTTATAAGTAGGATTCTCATTTCTATCTATTACAACATGTTTTAGGCTAACCCCAAAAACAAAACCATATGGGTTTCGGCCAAAAGCAGATTATATTGTACTATGAGAGCTGATGATGTTACAAATGCTATTAGAGCCAAAGTCCAACTGAAAGTGTGGCCAACGAGAACGTTAGGTCCCAAATGGAGGAGATTGTAGAAGCCCGTCTTGTGAAAGCTAGGATGACTCATGTGAATATCCGTCTCATATCAGTGGGAGTGCATAATCACACGTCGCTTGAGATAGTGGAAAATGCATGGTTTATAAGCAGGTTATAATTCGACCTAGTATAATGCGTTTTAGGCTAATTTCAAAAATAAAATCGTGCGAACTTCAGCTCAAAGCGGACAATATTGTATTAGGAGGACTAGAGTCGTTACATCTATAATGCGAGTCCACTGATCAGACTCAAATAAAATTCGGATTACATCATACTTTACCAAATACAAACATATCCCACAAAAACAAATATCAAGATTAGCATCCGACCCGTGGCCCAATCGCGCCTGCAAATGTTTTTGGGCCCCGACGTCGGGCAGGGTTGCAGATGACTTGTTTTTAACGGTTGATGACCAATTTTTCCTTCATAGCTACTAGCACTGAAGAAAAAATAATGGACATGCATGTTGACCTGGATCCAAGGGGGATAGACCTGAGCCATGGTTCAGTTAGGGTGGGATCGGTTGTGCCTAAGACCTTAGTCCACCCAAGGTAAGTTGAGCCCAACCCGGCCCATGTTTGGTCCACTAATAGTGTTTCTTTTGAAAAATAAAACAAGATTAAAACTAATTTGAGAACTAACATAAGCACAATTAAACCTTAGGCATGGAATTTTCATTATTAAACTTTATTCTTACCGACAATATAGAAATCCGCTGACAAGTGCGACGAAGAATAATTATACGACATAGTCTCAAATTTTTAGCGTCACTCCAAATTAAGAGTTCGATCCAATCGACGGAACATGAGAAAATTCAAGTCACAATGTTAAGTCGTGGAATTTTCACAAATTTAATCTTGGCCGCCAAATAGGAAGCCGCCGACAAGTGCGACAAAATGTAATTACACGACGCATGCCCGTATTTTCGGTATGGTCCCAAATTAAGGGTTCGGCTCCTTGGGGAATAGTCGATAGAGAAAGTCTCAAATGCGAACAATCTTTAATTAAGTAGGTTGTTTTACTCCACCACAACATTCAACAAAGTAACGCACAAAAAAAATTTTAAATGAGGACCACAATGAGAAAAAGGACAACTCTTACTTGTCTCCATTGATTATTTATTTTTCAAACATGCTTAAGTTAAGGAAGACCTAACTAAGGGTCTGATCTATGTCAGTAAGGATGTATAATCTTACATCGCTTGAAAAAGTAGAAATTGCATTGTTTATAAGTAGATTTTTCCTCTCTACTTAGTACAACACGTTTTGGGTTAATTTTAATAACAAAATCATGCAGGTTTTGATCCAAAACGGACAATATTATACTGAGAAGACTGAAGATGTTACATAAACGATCCTAAAACTGAATCTAATTAGTGATCAAAACTTCGTTTCGAGCTTATAGATTCTCATTTTTCTTTAAAAATTAGAATCAAGAAGAACTCCAAACACGTCTAGAGTAGATCTATACTTGTTCGTATAGCTAATGCACAATAATGTTTGATACGGCTCGGTTAGTCAAAGGTACGTGTTTTGGTCATCCTCTTCGCTATTGGTCAAGGACCAAGTAGATAGATTATTGCACGAGTTTACGATTTAACATATTGTTTATGAGTGAAAGAGACTTAAACTTTACCAAGCATGTTTGATAATGGATAGAGCACGAGATGAAATGTAATCCACCAATTGAGGGTTTGGAAGGATTGAGGGCTGTCCTCCCACTTGGTTCTTGTTCTATCTATTCATCCATATACTCCTCTTTTCTTCAAGTATAACTAAATTATTGAAATTTGTAGGTTTAAAGAAGATTCCTAGACTTGGAAGTCTAAACCATCAAATATTAATATAATAAAGAAAAAATGACAGATTAACATAATAATAAGGAAAAATGACAAATTTGGCCTGGTTGTCGGGGTCCTAGGACACGGCCTGCACACCGTGACGTCTCAGTACATTGCCGCGGATTCTCAAGATACCGCAGCGTCCAGGCTAAATTTAGCCTTCTTTTTTTGAAAAATCACAGCATCGCGACGTTTTTGTCTAAGAACTTCTGTGGCGTCCTGTCAACTTCTTAACGACGAACGTGATAGCGATGTTGATTTTATCATTTTTTCATACGTCAGTAGTTAATTTATTAAAAAATAAAGGATAGTAATTAACTTGTTATTGATCTCAAACCACCTTGGCTAATTTGTTATTTTTACTATAATAAATTATTAATAATTAAAAAAGAGTAATTAATTATAAATAATTATATCAGTATTTATTTAACATTATTCATTATTTTTGATTTAACAACAGTCCCTGCAAAAATGTCAGAATTTGATCAGCCGACAAGGCAAACTCAAATCGAAATACTGAACGGAACGCCTTTTCCGGTGACTCCAGGTCCTGAGAATGGCTTCAAAAGCTCGTAAGGAACTACCCCCGCCCCGTGTCTGTTCTTCAACTTTCTATCTGCATTCCTCTCATCGATTGTCTTTTCCATTTCCTTCAACCGACCAGAAAACCGCTCGTACGCCGACTTAATTACCGGATTCGCATTCCACGACGACGCCGTGAACTCCCCCACGTACTCCTCGTCCGGTGAGTGAGTCGACAAAAGGCTCAGAACCGCCATAACTTTGGTCGCTTGAATCTGCGACGGTAAGCACTGGAGAAGAGCTCCTTCCGGTTTTTCCATAAAGTTTTTCCAGAACAGCTCGTCTGGATTTTCCGTCGGCATGTTAATTCTGGCGATGGAGGGTTTGTTAGGGAAGTAACCGCCGTAGTCGTACTGCCCGAAGTTGACGGCGGAATGATGACCGGAGGATACCCAGGCTATGGTGGTGATGATCTCGATAAGGTCCGCCCGAGTTTTAAGTACCGGCCACCATGGCTCGTCTTTTTTATCGGCGTGACCGACTGTTCTGATCTCCGTCCACCACGCTTGAAGCTCTACATCGGACTGGACTACTCTATCGTCGGAATAATAGTAGTTGACATAATCAGAAATCCATTCTTTCAAACAATCCCATAAAATAAGACCATCGTTAGCAAAAGGGTAGTCTTTGATTGCGAGCTTTAAGCCATGGGGTTCAGTTGGATCTTCAACAGCCAATCCTCTGTTCAAAAGGAAAAAGAAGGATGACGACAAAGATTACATTCTCTACCATACCGACATTTTTCTAAACCTTAGGGTTTGTTTTATCGTTTCACCTGTGAATTAGGTCAGCAGGCAACCCCTGCAAGTTAAACTGCCACAGCAAATCGTAAGCCGTCGAGCTAACTTCCATGGAGTATTTCGCCGGTGAGAAGGAAGCCTCAATGATTCCATCTCCATTGATAAGAGCTAATCGAGCAAGAGCATTGATTTTCATGGTGTAACGAAAATGAGGCTTCAGAAGTCTAAAGATTGGATGCATCGCACTAAGCTGCCGATGTGTCGCAATAATATAAGGCTCCGTGCAGCAATGTGTTCTTAGCCTGCAATAATATTATTTCTCGTCGTCATTTTGTGGCTCTCCATAGACGAAAGCTAGGGTTGATAAATTACCAGTGGATGACAAGCTCGTGATAGCCAAAATCCTGGGAGACGACATGAGATTGGGCTAGTCGCCATAACCAGACTCCAGTGGCCTCATCACTTGGTCTGAAAACTTCCTTCCACTGAGGTTTACCGTCAATGGGTGGGCATGTTAGCTCGATTGCTAAGGTCTTCAATGTCTCGTCTGGTTTTAGGAAGAAGAGGGTCCTTGATCCGTACAATGTTGTCCCTTCAATCTCTCTTACTTTTTGCACAAACGGTAACAATAGATCGTTGTAATCTAGGATGAACAATTTCTTCTGCTTTATTGCCTGCAAAAGCCGACATTCATTCATTTTTTATCAAACTTTGATCCAGTTCCTCGAATGATTGTGTCGTTAATTACCTCTTCAACTGTCATGTAACCGCTGATTTCTTCTTCGATCATTTGAGTTGTAATTGCTGATTCTGGAGGACCGTAAATTTCAGGGTCTAGTTTACTTTTCAAGGGCCATTCCTGTAATAAAATTAACCAAACAAATGTTTTGAGTCAAGAAAATAAAATAAATTCTTATAATAAATATAGTATTTAATAGTTATACAATGACAATTAATAAATTATAAATATTTAAAGATAAATTAACAAAACAAACAATAACAAGGGATGTCCAAGGCTGATTCATGAGGAGAGGCATCCTTGGGGCCATCGTAATGTCAAGGGACGTTAACGTGACTGCGGTGCTTGCCTCAACGTTTTTTGACAAAAAATATGACTGAGAGGTTTGTATTGTTCTTTTTCCATAGTTTAAGGTTTTAGTTGTCTATCAAATTTTTTCAAGGTTTGTCATATCGTTTAACACCAAATTACAGGATTTGTTTTGTTAATTTCTCAATATTCAAAATACGTCATTAATTGTACAGAGTAGAAATTAAAAAAATAATTAGAGGATAATCGAAACATTATTCTAAACAATATATAATCAAAATTATTGTAACATATAAAGTCAATTGTCATACCGTTACCAATGATATGCTGTAAGGGTTTAGACCTGCAAGAGTCTGTCTAGCAAACTCCTCAACTCTAAACCAGAAAAACTTATCTCCTGAAAATCACAAAAAAATTAAATTTTTGAAAAAAAATATTGATTTAATGTTTTTGAGGGAGAGAGAAAGAACAAACTGGTCATGGTATCTGGAGGGTCGAAACGAACAATATCATCTACAACTCCATCAACGTCCTTCCAGAGCTTGACTGGGAGGAGTCTTTTCAGAGAGGACCGTTGTTGAGGCGGAGGCAGCACGTTGAGACCTTCGTAGAAGAGCGAATCAATTTTGGTGAAGTAAGGAAAGCCTAGCTTCGGGTCAATTATTGTAGTTTCCAGCGTTGGCAATAGCGCATGCAAAACTTGGGAAATAGCGCTTCCTGTAAATGAAAGGTTCTTTACAGATGAGAATTGTTCGTCTCTTGGAACGTACACGTTGCTACTCCTCACTTCCGCCGCTGGATCTGCCATTTTTTTGGGTCCATTTCAGGCCAATCTTGTCGGTAAATTCAAACATCTTAAGCACAAAAAAACGTTTGATAGTAAATACCTATTTTGGAACGAGGTCGACCCGTTCGACAGCGTCTGGGATAAGGGTGTTTTTTCCCCCCGAGAACTGGGCGAGTTAATTCCGGCGACTTATCTGGGTCTCCGAGATCGTTATACATGGCGTAGTCGTAAACTCTTTCAAAGTTCTTGAGCTCTTCATGTTCAAGGCCTGCGCCTCTAACAATCTGCATGTCTTTTTCTCTGTACAATTTCAGTCCAGCTGGTGTTTGCGATGGCAAGTATGACTGCAAACCAACAAAGACGACACTGTTCAATTAAAAATCTTTAATATGTGACCATTAAAACTAATATTTTTCATCAGGGATTATTTACCCATGTACAAAACAAAAAGAAAATGTTAATTAGAGGACCTTATTAGTGAAGAAGATTCTTTTGTAATTGGGTTCGTCAAACTTAGATTGAATCCAAGAATTGCAGTCGAAAATTAGAGGGTTTGATGAGAAGCCATCAAGAACAATTTGTTTTAGGAAAATCTCCTTGTGAAGTTGATTTTCCACGACCACTGCCCCAATTGGCCCGTAGTCCAAGGGCACCTTGAAGATTGTCTCGTATTTGACGTCCTCTTCGTCTTGGCTCGCCTTGTATGCATAGCTTTGGATTAATGCCTTCTCACTACCATCTTCAAACAAAGTCGTAAAGATTATGTTAAAACCAGACAGAAAATGGAGAAACGTGTTAAATATTTCAGCTGATCTTTTCTTTTCAGTTGCCAGATATTGGCTTTATATTCTGTCTTCTTTCTTTTTTAGACTGTTTGGAGAGAGAACCAGAGGATGCTAAATCACGGTCGCTGGTTATCAGGATACTGATCTCTCTCTCTCTCTCTCTCATCTCTGCAATATTGTAACCACATATTGATGAAAAAGGAGATAAGATAGTACGAGAAGCCGAGGTTGATTTTCAAGTGGTCCAATGGTGCTTTAAGGTTGGAGAGTGAAAACAAAATCAAAATCATTTTACAAGAATCTAATTTATTGATGATACAATCTTGAAACAATTACTGTTCTTACTCGAGAAGAAAAAGAACTTCTTTTGTCTGAAAACCCTAACTTTGTTCTTCATCTCTGCTTGAAACCATTTTTTTCATAAAAAAAAAAAACTTACTTTGATTAACTTCTTGGCTAACAAGCCCCAAAAGAATGCTTTTGCCAAGTAGATCTGTAATATCATCAAGCCCTCGATTTATTCCGACTACTGACAGTAATCCATCAGCTTTCACAGTGATAACTGCTTTTGCAGAAACTGCAGTTTCGACGACCGTTGCCATCGCTTTTATATTTCCAGCTGCATAGCTCAGCCTAACTTTTCTCCGTTTCTGCATGTTCTTTACGATCGAACGCAAAGGAAATGAAGCTTGGCCATTCCCATGGAGAAACCGCTGGGGTAGCAGAAAAGTGGCTTCAACTGGTCGTGCCCCATGCACTTGAGTGCTCTGCATTTTCCCCAACTGGGTTTAGAGAGAGAGAGAGAGAGAGAGGATGGGAGATTGAGGATGGTTTGGAGTGGAGAGAAATGCAATAGCCAATGAATCCTTTTATAAGAAAGTATTGAGAAAGGTCGTCTGAGACTTCTCTTCCCCAGTTTCTTTGTCTATTACAACGTGCGTTGTTAGTAAAACTAAAAATAAAATAAAAATATATATTAATATTAATATTATTTTCCTTTTTCTACCTCGGAAATTCTATTTATAATGTTATTTGTTCTGCCCACTGCCCACCACGATCGTATTCGTACAAGTATATATTTAAAAACAAGAAATCATAGGTTTATTTTTTAATTTTACTTTGAAAAACTAATAAATCAACCACTCTATTTTAGAATTAATGACAAGTTAACTATGAATAATTTTTATTAACAATTTAAATATTGAACTATGAGAAATGGATAGAGTAAACACCGCAGTTACGTGTTTTATTAAATAGCGTTATTGTTCATTTACAGAATGTTGTCTTTCTGCTGTAAAAATTGAGTTTTTGAAATATAACTCAGGAAATTCGACGTTCCGCAGAGAAAAGTTGTCTTTCAGTAGAGGAATGACAACTTTTCGCAGAGGAAAGTCTGTAAATAAAAAAGAAATTCATTGTATTTTTTCGTAGAAAAATATAGACAACACAGACAAGTTGTAATTCTCCTATAGATTGTAATACTCCAATTTTTTGTAACGGAATTAAGTAAAAATAATTAAAAAATTATTTAGGTATAATTTGATAATTAAATATTTATTTGATGATGAGTGGATTGAAGATTTAATTGATGGAAAAATTTATTGAAAAATTGAATCGAATAAATTAAGTTGAACTGATAATTAAATGATATTTGGAATAAATCGGAAGTTGAAATTTGGTTGAGAATAATTTAATTAAATGAGTTAAATTGGTAAAGAAGAAATTAATTGACTAAAAAGGTGTTTAAAAATTAATGGGAAAGATTAAGTGGACTGGAGTATTTGGAATTAAGGAAAGTTCTAAAGGAGATGTTTGGCTGGTGGGGTTTCGGCTGGGTTAAGAGTAAATGAAAGAGGGTGAGGGCTGCTGGCATTTTAGAAATGAGAAAGATAAAGATATGTCGACATAGAGAGGGAGGGAGAAAAAGGGAGAAAGGAGAAGGGGAATCGGGACCCATCGAGCGAGCTCGGGAGACAGAGAAGTCCGGCGTACGACGAAGGGGCACGGTAGGCTGCTGGCCGTCACGGCGTGACGAACCGTGGGCGCGAAACGTGCGAGGCTAGGGCACCGGTTGTTCGAACCGAACGAAATCACGAATTGGAGCTCCGGCGTTGCTGTGAAATGGTCGATCGAGGTCAGTCATAGTTAATCCGTTGTTGGTTGTTGCGACATTTGGAATTCTTGGATTTGCAGCTTCGATTGGCAGGGGATTTCGAATGAAAACAGCAGGGGCTGGCAGTGCGGGTCCGGTCCTGTCGGTTCCGCTTCGAACTGGTTCACAAATTGTGTCCTGGCCGACACATTAACGCTGGACAGATGAGGATTGGTTGGTTAATTAAAGAAAGGAGATGGAATTCATTGGCGAATTGAAGATTGAGGACAGTTTTTTTTTTTATGAAATTGGAGAAGCTGTCGGGTGTGGGGCAAAGGAAAATGCTCATAAATTGACAGAGGAAAAGCCGAGCCTTCTGGAGGGAAAACGATAGAGGAGCTCTGTGTTGGAAAAGCCGAGAAGAGAAGCTACGCTATAGGTAATGCTCTCCTCCTTATGACTTGTGGAACTATGAGGTTAATTCTATAGACAGAAGAAAATTGAGTAAGGAGTAGTCTCTGTACTTCAGATTTCCACTGTGAGTGATTCAAGTTTTAGTTGATTTAATGTGCTGAATTGAAATTTGTTTCCTGCTTCGTACTGTTGCACCAAATGGAATGGGGAAGTTGGATTTTATGGCCTCGTGATTATATTGAAATGATCTGTGATGATTGCTTATTGGAATAAGTTACGTTCATGCTTGGACCTCTTTATATGAAAATTATGAAAAATAGAAAATAAAAGAATTATGTTGAAGAAATCATGATTTGTTATGCACAATGAGAAAGTGGGTATGCGTGGTATATATAGATTCATTATAAATGCTCCTGTTAATATTAAGTTGGTGTTAGCAATAACAGAATAATTGTGAATTAAGAGAAAATGAATACTCTTTTAATTGGTTATAAAATAAATTCATGGAAAATCATTAAGTGATAATTAAATAGTAGAATTGATAAAGATATTAGTAAATAAATGATAATTATTTTGAAGGTATTAACGGAAAAGAGGATAAGGATCTAAAAGCGTTAAGGACCTCAGGTAAGTTGATAATTACTGTGCTTTGGTCTTTGGACCCTACATTGCAAGAGTTATGATTGCATGTTGTGTGTTTTTTTAATGATATGTTTTTCGATTAAGCATGTTTTATGGCTTCATAGAGGAGATTGATACTGTATGTATTCACGCGCATCATGGTTTTAAAACGATACGAAAATGAGTTTTCATGCATGGTTTTGAAAAGAGAACGAAAACGAATAATAAATGTAAGGGAAAAGTTATAAAATAAAGAGTGAGCCCGAGGTTCTTTCCGAGGTTCTTTCTGGAGCACTCAATGAAGTAAAAGAGTGAGCCCGAGGTTCTTTCCGAGGTTCTTTCTGGGGCACTCAATGAAGTAAAAGAGTGAGCCCGAGGTTCTTTCCGGGGCACTCGATAAAGTAAAGGATGAGCCTGAGGTGCTTTCTGGGGCATTCTGGTATCGAGGTACAGAGTGAGCCTGAGGTTCTTTTCGGGGCATGTTGAGACTACGGTCCAGGGTAAGCCCGATGTTCTTTCCGGGGTATTCTGGGACCAAGGGTATAAAGTTCAGGGTAAGTTCGAGGTTCTTTCCAGTGTATTCTGGACAGAAAAAAAATAATATGAAGATAGAAAACGGAAAAAGAAAAGGAAATGAAAAGAAATGGAAACGGAAAACGGAAAAAGAAAAGAAAAAGAAAAGAAATGGAAACGGAAAATGAAAAATGATTTTAAAATGTATAGCATGTTTATGTTATTTTATATCACTTACTGAGCATTAGGCTCATTAGTTAAGTCTTGCAATGTAGGTATGTACGAGAAACAAGAAAACAGATTAAGGAGCAGTTGATGAAGAATTTGCACGGATAAATCTTGTGGCTGGCTGGGCTAAAAGAATTAAATGGAAATGATTTGTATAGGTTTTATAAATTAATGTTTTAATTCCACTGCGTTTCATGAAAAGAACTTACTATTTATATTTTCAAGAAAAGAATTATTCTGCTACTAAAATGTTTGGAATAATTATTATTGGAAAAATAATTTTAAGTAAAAGATTTAACACTCGGTTTTAAAAGAAATGTCTTACTCTGATTTTACGAAAGAAAAATTTTTAAATTTTTCTCGATTTTCAAATATAAAACTATTACATAGATAGTAAAACAATTCTAAATCATCTGAAATCTAAAATATTAACATTTTTTTACAAAATCTTCTAAATTATAAAACTAAAAAAATTAAAATCAATTTATACAGTATTTACTCAAATTCATTTTTCATGGATATTAACTCTTTTTCATTGAAAATCTTTAAAATCACTAGTTCTTGCAGTTTTTTTTATGGGTATTAGCTCTTTTCCATTGTGAGTTCTCAGAAAGTTAACGGCGATATTCGTGACAAATATTTTTCATAGTTTAGTGGCTAAATTGTTAGCAAAAATACGTTAGTGGTTAATTTATCATTGATCACAAATTACAGTGATTGATTTAGTAGTTTTCCTTTTACTTTTTACGTTTATTAATTAGTGCAATTAGTGTTTTACTTTAATATTTATAATTAAATCTCATTATTATGTTAGTCAATGAGTATCATGTTAAGAGGTATCATGTACTTCACTATCAATGTATTTTATTTGGAGCATTTCAATAATAGAATCAAATTCAGCGTAAGTTGTTGGAAATATTTGGTTGGAGGTTTGGAGTCGTGCGAGTATTTCTTGAAGAATAACTGCAACAGAAATTTATCCGGTTGAAGTTTATATTGAAACACCTACTTACAAGTTTAGTTCAGTCATGCCCCAAAAGGAGATCCGAGACAGAACGAGGGACAATCCGTACCAAAACAGATCAAATCGTTTGACCCTTCTCTTAAATCCAATATTTAGCAACAGATTAACATTTTAATTATAGATCAGGCCAAAAAAAAAAAAAAAGAAGTCTAGAAGTGACAATAATATAATGCAATTTAATAGAGTCTAAAAACAAAGTTTATGGTACAAACCACCTTAAAATATTATAAGTCTCTCAGAAGAAATTAAAATAATTTAAACGTGAAATACTTTCAATTTCTACTCCTATAATGGCAATTCATGACTAATTTGATTATTTCTTGAAAAGTGAAAATAAACAAGGGGTGAGTCAAAACAACTCAGTATGAATTTAATTTTATATTTAACTTTTACGTTATATAAATTTAACGTGTTTTTTTAGTTAATTAATTTAATTGATCCATATATAAAAGAAGTGATAACAAACAGTAAATTAAATAACTAAATTTAAATAACAATGATACTTATACGATCGCAAATAGCCAAAGAGACTCTGATCAGGTTTTGGGTTTCGAATCCCTAAACTTGATTAGGGTCTTTTAGCTATTTGCAATTGCCTAAGTATCGTCTTTATTTTATTAATGTTAAAATAGATAATAAGACAATTGTATGTACTGGTAAAACTCACCGTACTCTTAGAATAACATACTATTATTATTAGTAGTCAAGAAGCATTGTTGGCATTGATGGTACGGAGAAAAGATTTGGGCTTAATGGTTTCCAACATGGGCTGGCCCAATGCCCTTGGCCCAATTAGCCGAACAGCGATTAGGCTAGAAGTGGGCAGGGCCCAATTTAATTCATCTCTTATCCATCACACTCTTCTCGTTGGCCTATTAACGACAATTAGGCGGGAAGTGTCTGGGGAAGTTTTCGGCGACGCATGACCTTGCTCGAATCGGAGCCGATTGTTTCTCATCATTGTTTCGTAGTTAATTCTCTGCAGTGCTTTCGTAGTTAACATCCTGCCGTGCTGAAGTTGCAGAAGGGTGGAAAGCCCTAGTTGTTGCACTCTTTCTCTGGGTTGCTTTCTGCGATGAAGAAGATATTGTGATGCGAGTGGCAAATTCGATCGAAATTTCAGATATCTACTGTCTGCTGGAATTCAAAGCCATACTTTTCATACTGTGTGATTTAAGCATTTTCTAATCAGAATGGAAAATGGAGGAAGTAGTGAGAATCAACCTGAGCCTAAGAAAGGCAGATCAAAAACCCCTGGGAAGACGAAAGATAGCGCACTCAAGCAGAGTCTCTCTCTCTCTCTCTCTCTCTCTCTCTCTCTCTCTCTCTCTCTTTCTCTCTCTCTGGTGTATTGCTATTTTTTATTATCTGATGTTGCAATTATTAATCATGGTTCTGCAGAATCTCCAGCCGAATTCTTCGCAGAAAACAAGAACATTGCTGGATTTGATAATGTAAGCTCCGTCTTTATGCATTTATTTTGCTGAACTTCTTTTCTCGGAAACTGAATCTAAATTGGAGTTAAGATGGGAGCCTCGTTCGAGGAATAGCTCAAATTGAAAGGAGCCATTGCACAAATGGGATATGGCATTATAAAAAGGAAAAGAAATAATAAGAATATATTCATTCTCAGAAAAGATATGGGTAGGCTTTTGGGAAACTTGGCTTTCTCAAGAGTACGACTTAAAAACGAAAAATTTATTCTCAAGTTAAAATGCGTTTTCCCCTTGCATATATCATTTGCTCTGTGATCTTGCGAGGATGGATTTCAAATCAACAAAAAATATAGATATTAGTTTTGAAATTGCTAACTTGGTCATAATCATCTGTGATTTTTCAGCCTGGGAAATGTCTTTATACCACAGTTAGAGAGCTTGTTGAAAATTCTTTAGATTCTGCAGAATCCATTTCTGAGCTCCCTCATGTAGAAATAACAATGTAAGTAGTTTATATTGTTATAAATTATGAGACTCAAATATTATCTCGTTAACTTGCATAAGAGGCTCTTCATTAGTCCATATTATGCCATGCTTGTTTTTATTTCAACTGATTTGGCCTTGTATATGGATATATACTCTTATTGAACCTTGTATTGATTTTGGCAATGCAGTGAAGAGATAGGAAAAAACAAATTCAATTCTATGATTGGTCTTGTTGATCGAGAACGTATTGATGAAGAACTATACGATGATTTTGAAACAGCTAAAGCCCGTGAGGTACGTAAATTGGGTGGTATCTATGCATATACAATGCTTTGTTATTTTCATTCATCATGTAGATGGAATCAGTCATTGTTGTTCTGTGGAGTTTGTTTCTTTCAGTAATCATGTCTCAATTTGCAGTGAGATTCTTTTGTGAAGATATTATGATTTACAGTATGTTTTCACTTGCGAGATTTTGAAGTAACCCTTGGATAAGCCAACCATACATTTTAAGTATGCTAGGAAGAAATAAGTACTCAGAACAGCTACATCACTAGCTGTTCCAAGGGTTATTCCATCTGAGTTAGTTGAAAGAAAGCAGTTTTCAAGTGAAAAGAGTGAAATTTTAAATGATATTTAACTTCTCAATAACTCACTCATAATACTTAAGATAGGGGTTTTAAAGCATCGTAGATTCATTCCTGATTTATAGGAGAAATAGGAGAGACCCAGACTCTTAAAATTTTGGTAGTAAGTCCTGTAAATTATTACTTTCAATAAGAATTTAGCCAAAATGCATACCTAGTTTTGTTGGATTTGTCCTTGGGTGCCACATAATTTTAACTCAAGTTTCTTGGGCTTGTTATTTAAAAAATAATGATAATCTCCTGTGTGCATCCTTTTTCGTTCAGAAACGATTGGTTAAGGAAGCGCGGACTCAAGAAATACAAGCAAAACATTCTATCCTCGGAAAGAAAAGCCAAGAGCCTCCCATTTCAAAGGGTCTGAAAGGACGAGGTGAGGCTTCATTTTACAGAGTTACATGCAAGGTCTGGTTTGCTTTACATCTCATTTAGCTTCTACAGTGTTATTGTTCTTTGCTTTCCACTTGTCTATCTTCATGTGTCTTTTCTTTTCTTATTTTTTGCTCAATTTTTGTCTTTTCTTGACTGAGCTAGAATATATATATATTTTTTTGCAATCACTGATGACTTTACTTTTTCAACTGAAGGATAATGGAAGAGGAATGCCACATGATGACATACCAAATATGTTTGGTCGAGGTATGATGTTGGTGTGCTTAAGATAAAATCTCATTATCTTATGAGTTTTAAGTTTCTATGTCTCTTTCAATCACATGAGTTACGTGGTATTTTTCCGCATGAGGTGAATCTTCCTTTATATATAAATCATGCAGTATTATCTGGAACAAAATATGGCTTGAAGCAGACACGGGGAAAGTTTGGTCTTGGTGCAAAGATGGTAAAATTTTGATATTATCGCCCACATGCATTGCATTTTGTATGTCACCCCTATCAATTAATAGACGTTCTTGTTATATTTAGTTGTAACAATTCAAGATTGACTTTATACTAGAAAAAATTTTCGAGTCCCTAATTTTACTAAACGCATTTATGGTCTTCCATAGCATACCAGTATTGAATATTATATCGAATTGCTATTCCATGTCTTTGTGCTGATGATGACTAGTAATTATCTTTCTAGTAATAAATTATGTGGCCATCGATTGCTAATTATTTGCATTATTCTATTGGATATGAAAAATGATTCTTTTTACAGGCACTAATTTGGTCTAAGATGAGTACAGGCCTTCCAATAGAGATCTTGTCATCAATGCAAGATCATAATTATATGTCATTTTGTCGGTTGGACATAGATATTCATAGGTATGTATGAACAAAGTAAATGACATCTTTCAGTTATTTGGATTTTTTTTTGTTTTTTATTTTCGAAAGAAAATACAAACAAGAAATTACCTGCTATATCCTCCATTCATATTGTCTCTTTGAGAATTTTGCCATTTGGTGGAGGGCATCAGATAATTGCAAGTAGCACATTATTGCTAATATGTGCTTTGAATGCTCATTGAAGCTCCTTTTCTAAACTTTTAGGAACATTCCTCACATCCATGTGCATGAAAAACGTCAAAATGAGGACAATTGGCATGGTGCTGAGATTCAAATTGTCATTGAAGGAAATTGGACGACTTACCGTGTATGTTGTACCCAAGTAGCATGACCTGTTTTCTATTTGGAACATAAAATGAATTCCCTACGGGTGTATTTAATTAAGACTAGAGCAGTTAATTAGCAAAATTTTGATTGTTAAACCTTCATCTTTCTTTTTGTTTTGCAGTTCAAGATTTTGCATTATATGCGACAAATGGCAATTATCACCCCTTATGCGCAATTCGTTTTTAAATTTATTTCAGATACACCCGAGTATGCTCTCTTTTCTTTTGGAATGAATTTGTATAATCAAACTATTTCTCGAACCCTACAACCAACCTATATTAACTTTATGCAGCAAAAATGTTACCATAAGATTTGCACGGAGAACTGATGTCATGCCTCCTATTCCACTCGAGACAAAGCACCACCCATCATCCATTGATTTACTTTTAATAAAGCGCCTTATTGCTGAGACATCAAAACAGAACCTTTTGCAGTTTCTTCAGCATGAATTCGTGAACATAGGAAAGTCATATGCAGAAAGATTGATAGGTGCACATTTCTCTTTTTCATTACCTTCCAATACAAGTTGATTATAAAATAAATACTCCAAAATTATAAGAAGGCAATTTGCTTCGTTGAAATGGATTGGTAATATACTTCTTTGCTAATAGTATGTGAATGCTGATCAGTGCACCTTTATGGTGCTTGAGATCTAGTAGATACGTGATGGTACCAAATTTGAGTAATTTTTTTTAGTTCAGGCATTTGGTCTTCTAGGAAACAATTCTTGAATATTTTGTTTTACTAAACTTCCAATCTTTTCTAGGCTCATTAAATTTAATATTATTGAATTTCATGTAAGAACGTTGGTGGATCAAATCATATAATCTAGTGGAAATAGTTGACTCATATCTTTTAACTTTCAAATAACTTGAAAGTAAGCAGCTAATAGCATTAATAACATTAAGGAAATAAGCAAAAAATCAACGGAAAGTTGAGTAACGAATAATTTCTTGAAACAATGCGTCTTTATTGTTAATTGTTACTACTAAGCAAGTAAAATGCCATATTTTCTCTATTACGAAATATGTGCATAAAGTGTTGTTACCTTCTCTTACTCATGCCTATTGGAGTCTGGTTGCAATATGATATGCAGTTACCTCTGATAACAAAAGTATATTCTAGAAGGAAGAAGAATATTAAACGAAACAGTTGTGTAAAAAAGGAGTAGTTGAGCAGTTTGGGCAACTGTTTAGAAAATAGTTAGAAAAAGTAGTATAAAAGTTGTAAAGAAAAAAAAAAGGTGGGGGGCATGAAAAATATTGTGAGAAATCTGTGAGTAGTGAGAGCAGTTCAGGGGTGTTCCCGAACAACTGTGAAGGGAGGTTGTATTTCTTTTCATACAAATTGTAATATTGTTCTTTGAGAAATAAGAGAAATACCGGAATTCCGGCTTGTTAAATAACTAGGTGTATCAAAATATTTGTTTTTCGCTGTACTACAATGTTTTCACATTGTTATGTTGACCTTATCATCCACAGGTTATTTATAATGAATTGGCTTGTATGATCTATTGTCCTTCTCCATGTTTTCAATGGACATGGGTTTGTCATTTGTTATACCATTTTTGCTTAGTCTTTAAGTTCTAGTTCCTTATATTTAGGTGGTTTCTTTAATTATTCATGCATAATGTTTAGGGGAAATGGGTTCAGAATTTAGCCCCAAAATGGCTGTTAAGTCCTTGGCTTCTCAGCAAATTGTCCGCATCCATCAGTTATTCCGTCAAGCAAAGTTTGATGATCCTAGCGGTGCTGTGAGATGCTATCTATTCTTTCCTTATTATTGTCCCTAAATTTCAATATAGATATTTTTGCTCACGTTGTATCTCGTGCTTGACGCAAGATTTTTTATAAAATTTTCATCTTGATGATGTATGCCTTAATTTGCTTTATATACACAATTGTATAGTGTCTTAGTCCTGCTGGGGAATATAATCTGCGCCTTGGCATCATAAAGGAATTGCACCCTGAAATGGTTGCAACTTATTCTGGCAGGTTAGACTTGAACTCATGTCTGCATATTTTCTTTTTCTTTTTCCCATGAAGCTTACTTTTTAATGACGTGATTAAATAGTTCTTTTCTATCAGATTTCATTTTTCAGTTGCCAGTATCATAATTTCTCTTAATTTGACTGTGATCCTTGAAACACAATCAGCGCTCAAGTTTTTGAGGGCCATCCATTTATTGTGGAAGCTGGCATTAGTGTGGGTGGAAAAGATGTGAAGCAGGTATTATTCTGCTTAACACGCTATCTACGTAAAAAGTACTTATTTTAATTATATGAAACAAAAATATAAAAAAAAAAATTCAAGAATGTGGTAACGATGCAAGCTTTACCCAACTCTTTGGCCAATTCTTAAACCATGTTCTACGAGTCACTTATTTGTCTTTGATACTGTTGTCTGCTTTTTTATGTGACTATTTTCTTCTTGAAGTCTCTTTTATAAATTTCAAATGCTTTGATTGGAAACTTGGAATAACTGGTGGACTTGATATTGTTTTGTTTACTCCATATATAAAATGTACTCATTCAACTGCATTAATTATTAATGTTGTGAATGTTGGTAGTATGATGATATAAAGGGAAACATTTTGGCAGTGAAAAGTAGCACGATTGATGGAATGATAACTGTAGCAGTTTGCTCGATTCTCTTTGAAATTCTGTTATTCACTTCAGGGTCTGAATGTATTTCGGTTTGCAAACCGGATACCACTGCTTTTCGAGCAAGGTGCTGATGTTGTGACGAGGACTGCTCTTAAGAGAATCAAGTAAGATGTTGCAAAGCACAGATATTTTTCTTCTCCGTATTGGGTATAAAAATGCTCAGTTTGGCATTTGAGGAACTTTTTAAATGTAATTTTGGAGGTCGAAGTGAATCTCGTTGAGTCACTGCAATAACCTTTATTCTTTTGTGCTTGTGTCTAGTTGGAATAGTTACAAGATCAACCAGACTCAAGATAAGATCGGGGTCTTCGTAAGTATTGTTAGCACAAAGATCCCCTTTAAAGGGACTGGAAAAGAGTATATTGGAGATGATATTAATGAAATAGCATCTGCTGTAAAGGTATGCATTTTGACTGTATTCAACATTTGGATTGATGGAAAAAAAAGTGTGAAGCTGACTGTAATTTCTTCAGTCTGCCATTCAGCAGTGTTGCATACAGCTAAAAACCAAAATAATGAAGAAAATACAAGCTCGAGAGCAGCAGGAAAGGAAACGAAATTTGAGCAAGTAATTTTTCTAATTTATCGAGCCAAATCTTCTTCTTTTTGCCTTTCTTTCAGTAGCTCGAGCACGTTGAGAGTTTGATACATTCGTTTCACTGGCTGTATAATAAAATCATTTGTGTACGAGCAGGTATATTCCAGATGCCACTGGTGCTGTATATGATGTTCTGAGGGAAATGGCACAATCACATGCATCAAAGAAGAAACGTTACGAGGACGAGGATGCCAAAATTTTGAATGATGTATCACGGCGTATAGTTACAAAAGATACACTCAGGGAAAAACTCACGCAGCATGTTGTGCAGGTGATATTAAGTTGTATTAGTCCAACAATTTGGAAATTTTCTTTTCGCAAGGTCTGGGCATGAGATGGGTAGAGATATTGAAGCATCCTACGTTGGCAGATTGTCTTGTTTTTTCCCATGTAGTAGATTATCCAACGTTTATTTTCAAGATGCATGTGATATCTTCGCTGAAAAAAAAAATCCCCGTGCACATCTTAATTTGAAGAATGAATATTGATGAGGTAAATTAGTGCAAAAACTTTGTTGTGAAAAAGGCGTCTTTTGCAGGTTGACTATGAAATGGCTTTGGAATATGCGACCCAGAGTGGAGTGAGTGAAGAACCCAGAGAAACTATTTTCCTGCAGTCGTTGGAGGCTCAAGATAAGTTCATTGACTTTCATAGTCCCTTGTTTGTTTTCAGGCTCTTCACTTAAATGTTGTTGGTTGTCAGACTACATTCATTTTAGCTTGTCTTTTTCATTTTCTTTTTTCGTGATTCTCTCTCCTGGAATGAACTGAACAGTGAAGAGTTTAGTGCACTATTTACATGTGTGTGTGTGTGTGTGTGCGCCTGTTGTAGCAATTTCTCAAATTTTGTTGAGTGATTCCATTCTTGTCATTTTGCTGGAGTGAAAATAGGGTAATATTGAGCAGAGAATTGAGAAGCAGAAGCAGGAGTAGGAGAGGGGAAATCTAAAAGTCGCAGGGGGTGCGAAAGTTGCACCACTTTATCGACCGCTTCAAACAACATTCCAAAAGTTCAAACCAGAAACGAAAGAATCGCTTGATTTTGTCCCCATTTTTGTCTGTAGCTTCCACCCAAAAGTCGGATTTCAGTACCCTTTCCTCAGTACAAATGTTGGGTCATCATAGTTTATTCCTTCCAAAATTTTCCATTTGTTGCAAGAGACCCCCATGAAGTGTTATACTACTACTACATGTAGTTTTTAATTGTCTCAAAGCTATGACCAAGGAACACTCAGATGGGAATTATGAAAATTAGTCATTATCTAGTTCAGATTTTGGTATAGATGATTATCCAAGAAGTTGGCCCGAGAAGAACACGAACAGGGGCAAAGTGGACGGCCACTTGAAAAACAATATCCGGTCAGCTTCATCCATGGCGTGGCAGAAGTGCTGAGAAGGTAGAGGAAGATTGAGATTTTTGGTTTTAGAGGGAAAATTCACTACCATATAGAGAGAGAGAGAGAGAGAGAGAGAGAAACCATTCAGGTTGTGATCCGTGGAAGTCAGATGCCAATATGAATGAATTTTTGGATGCCGTCGATACTTCGAACGGGTCAAATATTAAAAGGTCTATTATATATATAAAGCTTTACGCTATCAGTTGAGTTGTCTGGTCTGGATCCACTAAATTTAGGGTCCAAAAGCTACCTGAAATTTGAATATGGAAATAAAACTAGGTAAATTTTTTTGTTTTTTTAAGTTATGAAGTCAACAAATACAGATATGTCTGGACCAAACAAAACCAACCCTATAGCTGTCAAAGTTGAAAGAGGAGTGGCGCTAATTCCGTGATGAAAGATGGGCTAGCAACTAGCCTCACAGCAAGGATTGGCTGTGATGAACTAATGGTAGGCCACTAAATTGGGTGTTACTCCCTTTTATTAGTACTTATAAAGATGCTTACTCCACCAAGATGGAGCCTTTATTTAATGTGTTTAGCGAGAGACTTGAGAGTAGAGAGGAAAAAACAAAGTCAAAGATCATTGAAAAGCTGAATCTAGCTCATATTTCATGATTGCCCATCTTCGATGGCACTGAAAATTCAGCGCAAACCTCAAAGGAGAGAGAGAGAGAGAGAGAGAGAGAGAGAGAGAGAGAGGTTTGATTGGTTAGTTGAGCTGCATGAGATTTCCATAATAAAGAATTTATAATTTTATTCAGCTTTACTCTGTCAATTACATTAAATGGCTCTATCATATCATCCTATGACATCTCTCCAGCAGCTACACTTGGCTCGATTGTCACAGAGAGTCTGGGAAATTAAGAAAATAAACAATAACTTGATTAAAGCTGAAATAAACCAGTTTTTTGGTTGATGAAATGATTTTGTTTTGATACCTGAACCTGCTTTTGAAGGTCTTTTATGTACTCAACAGCTAAGTCCAACATTTCTGCTGTATTTGTTTGCTACCAAAAAAAAAAAAAAAGGGGAAGAAATGCTTTGGATTGCACAAACTTCACTACACAACTACAAAATTTATGTGCAAGAGCTCACCTTCTCCATGTTTGGAACAAGATCTTGTAACTTCTTTATTCGTTTGCTTATTCGAGTTCTTCTAATCTGAAAATATATGAATGAAAATCCAAGATTTCAAACCAAAATTTTACGTCTTCTAGCAAATTAGATCGATAAAGTGAAAATTTATGAACAATGTGCATCGAAAAACAGGAAGATGAATAATTAGTTTTACCCTCTCGGCGATGCTTCTAGGATGTGTAGCACAGCCACGTTTGGCTCGAATTTTCCAGGGTACAGAATCTGAGAACTGAAGAAACTTTTCAATAGCATTCATTTCTGCTGAAGTATTTGGTAAACTCAACTGATGAGCCAATCTTGGCGGGAAATTTCCAGCGTCTACATTCTGATTTACAGCTTTCTGTCAGAGATAGATTAAACATTGGAATTATGTGTACAAGTCAATCTCTCTATTTTAGGTACCTGAGTTTCTGATGAGCTAAAATTAGAGTACAGTCTCACATCATCATCGTCTTCTTCAAATCCCTTTGTACCAGTGATGTTATTGGATTGATCTGCTGGAATATCGTCCCACGAACTGTTTTTAAACCTGGATAAATGGCCTTCAGAAAAGTCTTCATTCAGAACTACGGGTTTGTCCTCTAATTCGGCAATTGAAATCATTGAACCAAAAGGAGTTCTTGAAGAGAAATTTTTGGACCTTCCTCCATAACTTGCCATGCTTCTAACGGCAGAAAGCCCTGCAAATTACAAAGAAATGGTTTTAATCATTTTAAAACTTCTGAAAATTGAAGAACATGTAGCATTTTAGGCTCACTCTTTCGGTCAAGACTTTCATCAAACAGTTCATAATCTTAATCATCTTATTTGATTGGAGAGAAGGATGAATTCATATAAAAGTGAGTATACCACTCTGAATATTAACGCCAGACAGGAGTCCAGGAGGAAAGCTACTATGGCGGATAAGATTAGACATACGTCCGCTACCCGTTCTCATACTTGGAAACCGATCCATACCGGTTGAATAATCTTCTTCGAAACCTGAATTTATACTCTGGTTTGGCAACGATGGTTTCGATGGACTATGAACGATGAGTGGAGAAGCAGAGATATAGTTATGCACATTCGTTTCCTGTTGGTTGTTAATGGCCTCTGCTTCACTGGCCGGAGAATTCCATTGAATCGCAGAGAGATTTTGTAACGACTCTGTTATGCTGATTCCATTACTCGGAAACGGAGTGAAATTAGGCTCTGGCTCCTGGCCCGTCGGTCGGCTGAAGATTTGCTCGCAGAGCTCTCTATCCATGAGAGTTGTGAAATACGAGCTCGGAGCTGAACGATAACGAATCAAACCTGAATTTATCTGATTCTGCTGGTTCTGAGGTTGAGGAAGGCGTTGGTGAGGACCTGATTCCATTATTTCCCTTTCCTACTACTATCAGTTGTGATCCAGAAGCTTAAAATTCAAATCTCAGAGAATTCGAAAAGGCTCTACCAAAATAGAAACGACCAAAATCAGAACCACTTCCGGAAATTCAAAGAAAAGAAACTAAGAGAAGCAACCAAACGAAACGCAAGTAGATGAAGAACCACAAATTCACTCCGATTCAACCGCGAAAAATCACACAACGACTAACAACTTGAAAATCACCATCACATAGCAGAGAACAAGAAACCATTCATACTCCATAATTCGATACAATCAATTCATCATAGAAACACAAGCATCCAAAAAAAAAAAAATCACCGAATCCGCCATTGCTGAGCACAGAAGAAGCTGAAAAAGAAAGACACCGAAGAAACCAAAATCTTTCCTCACTATCTCCTCACAAATCTCTAACATCGACCATGGGAAAAACAAGTTCAAATAGAAAAATGCAAGTGAAATTAGTGGCAGAAGATGAAAAGAAGAGAGCCAAGAGCTATATAGAACGACGGAATCCATTTCCTCTCCTCTGTTTTTCCATATTACAACCCAACGAGGGAAACAGTGCAGGCTTGTGAATCGAATTTACCTTATTACCCCTGGAGATACCTAATTTTATTAAAATCTTAATAAATCTTTTAATAGTAAATTACCAACCACGTTGACATAAACTAATTAAAAAAAAAAATATCTTCAATTAATCCAAAATATATAATATAAATATTCACGTTCCATCAATTTTGGAGTGCAAGTATAAAAGTACATTATCCATTAAAATAAGTTAATTTATTTAATTCAAATATTTAAATTGTGAAAAAATTTATCACTCCTTCTAATATAATATTGTCTATTTTAAATAAAATATCACATAATTTTATTATTGAGATTAGCCCAGAATGCGTTGTGCTAGATAAGAAGGAATTTTTTTTTTTATAAACTATATATTTTCTACTTTATCAAACGATATGAGATTGTGCACTCTCACTAATATAGATCGAACCTTCATATGGGTCATCCTGATCTTCACATGAAACTATCACAAATATTATGTTTACTTTCTAATCTCATCTCCTGACGTAGGGGTGAAATCGGTTGGGTTGGGTTAGGTTTTGTAGTGAATTAAAATTGAACTGACTCGATTTGGTTTTGAAAATAAAAAACTGAAACCGAACCTAATCTATTGGAAAACTGATAAAAAAATAGAACCTTGGTTTTTAGTTTTTCCCGATTTGATTTTTGATTTTTTCGGTTGGGTTTTTTAAAAAATAAAAAAATTTGTATTTTCTTAGTTTTTCGATTATCAAATAGTGTAACAATATTTGTTGTCTCACTCATTTGTTAATTTATATAATTTATTATTTTAAATATTTATATTACATCATGATAAATTAGAATCTTGTAAATAATTAGATTATTTATGAAAATTTTTTAAAATAAATTGTAAAGTGTAGTAGTAAATATTTGTTTCTTGAAATTAAGTTAAATGAGTTGGTTTAAGTTTATTTCAATTCGGTTAAGTTTTACTAGGTTTTTCTTCATTAAAACCAAGAACCGAACGGAAGATATCTGTTATATTCGATTCAGTTTTAAATTTAGTTTTTTTGCATTTTAAAACAGAACCGAACTGAGTAAAATAATTCAGTTTGGTTTGATTACACGATTTGAACCTAATCGATTTCCACGCCTATCATGACGTGTCAATTATTAATTGATGGTGCAGTTAGTATCATATTTTAATTATTACATCAAGTGACATGTAAACGCGATGAAGTAAAATTAGAAGATAGAATTTATGAGTATACTTAACATTACCCATTGTGAAATACATTAAAATTTGACCATATGAAAAAATTGTCCTACACTTTCTTAAAGATTATATTTGAATAAATTGCACATTAAAGTGAAAATATCTAATATAGGTAATTATGTCATATTAGTTTGGTTTAAAGACTCGTTTTTATCACTATTTATGTTAATAACTAAGGAAAATGACAAACTAATTATAATTTTTTGCGGTCAATGATAAGTCAATTACTAAATTTTTTTATTAACAAATTAACCAGTGAACTATGAAAAATTGTTGCTGTGAACATCACTGTTATGACGATCCGCCGCGGTTTAACAATTTAACCCCTGAACTATGAAAAACCACCGCAATTTTACAAATTAACCCCTAAACTATGATGATCCTCCACAATGTACAATTTAACCCCTGAACTATGATAATAAACTGCTGTAGTTTTACAATTTAACCCTTGAACTATGACAAACTGTAGCGGTTTAACAAATTAACTCATGAACTATGACGATCTGTTGTGGTTTAACCCCTAAACTATGACAAATCGCTACGGTTTAACAAATTAACCCTTGAACTATGATGATCCACCACAATTTTACAATTTAACCCTTGAACTATGATAACAAATTGTTGCGGTTTAACAATATAACAATTAACCCTTGAAGTCCTGAACTATGATGAACTGTCGCTGTCTAACAAATTAACCATTGAACTATAATGATCTTCTGCGATTTAATAATTTAATCTCTGAACGAAAAACATAGGTGTAATGTTTACTCTGTCAAATTTTTAAAGTTCAGTGATTAATTTGTTAAAAAAAAATTAATGATTGGCTTGTCAATTACTATAAAAAATGATGATTGATATGTCATTTCTAGGAACTTTTAGCTCTAATTCAAAAAAGATGGTAATATTTAACCTTTTGACAATTAATGCATCATTATGATTGCTTAGTTATGTATTATTACACAGTTAAACAATAACTCAAGCAAGTTAACTGAAAAATGTTCTTTTTTAATTAATCCGTAAATACAAAACCAAATACCATGAAATTACATTCACGAATATTTTTTAAAATATTTTTGAAAATAATATTAATTTTTTACTTTTATTGGAAAGTCCAATGAGCTGTGCGTTGACTTTAAAATCTTTGATTGGACTTTAGCTTAAGTACGGGGAAAGGAAAGAAACAGATATCGGAAAAGCTGAGGCAGCGAATGCGAGCGAGGAGACTTCTTCAGTTCTTCTTCCTCCTGTGGAATATATTGGGAAACACCCGATAGACTGATGTTTTTGAGAGAGAGTTGCAGAGAGGCAGAATTTGGAGGATGGGAAATCAGAAGCAAAAGTGGACGGCTGAGGAAAAACAAGCTTCACCGGCGGGAATAGCGAAGCATGGACGGGGAAAGTGGAAGAACATTCTTGAAGATCCATAATTTTCTCATTTTTCTCACACACCGCTCCAACATTGACCTCAAGGTTCCTCTTGCCTACCTATAATGGCGGATTTCTCGTCTCGCTCTTCTTTCGTCGTTTAATACCTTTCTTTTATCAGTAGAAGAGCTTATTAAAACCGGAGTTTTGAGATGATAAGACCTTATCTGCTCGCTTCTTGATCCTAGAAATTACACATAATTTTCCAGGTTCAAAACTGCTACAAGCTAAAGAAAGCTATATCGCTGGGAACCAAAACACCTAGTCCGAAACAAAGAGATATCAAGCAATGGCTACCACATCGAACAGGGTTTGTTACCTCTATGGAGACAGTGGAAGACGCAGCAAAAGCTGCTGCTTCTCAGCGGCCGAAGGAGTTAAAGAAGCAGAAAAAAGGTGCAGATTCGATGCTGAAAGAGTTATATGAGCAGCAGTGTAACTGCATAGCCAACCCTACCTTTTTAAATCATCATTCATTCACATCTTGCAATAATATTATGGCAGCCCAAGGGCAGTCTAGACGTAGGTCTGGCCCATATATCTAGGGGTGCACAATCTCATATCGCTTAAAAGAGTAGAAAATACATCGTTTATAAGTAAGGTTTCCTTCCCTGCCAAGTACAACGCGTTTTTGGTTAATGTTAATAACAAAATCGTGCAGGATTCGACAAAAAACAAACAATATTATACTAAAAAGACTGAGAGATGATACAAATATGATTCAATAGTTATAATTTTAAGCTCATTAACTATGGATGTTTGAGAAGGGATGCATGTGAAAGTACCCTCTTCAGAAACTTGAGATGAAGATAGAGTAAAAGTTTGGGAAGGAAGGTGAGGGATCATGTTCTTCCTTTCTGAAAGATGACTCGTGTGATTTATGTTAATTAACTTGTTAATTATACCTTTAATTACTTCATTTAGAGACAGATAGACAATAACAAACCCTGCCAATTATTTTAATGATTCGAACACTCTTCCAATTTTGCTATAATTATTCCTAAACTAGTTTGTTTCCGCCACAGATCTCTCTGCTTGTCTCTAATTTATACTAAATTAAGCTGTGCAATTGGCCCGTCAAACTGGCGTTTAGCGCTTGCACATGCAGATAAACAGAAGATTTAACATGGGGGCGTAGTTGTGATTAGTGATTAATCATCAAATCCAACAACTGTCAACCCAGGGACGACCCAGATCTCTAGAAAGCAGCATCTAATGACTATTTGTAATATACCCAAATATGAAAAGGTCATTTTTACTTGGGATTGTGTTTGTGGAGGCGAGGAATGTGACATTTCTAACGTGGCAATTGTTGGGCTCGGCCATATATTTATGGGCTGAATATAAAACGGAGTTTTTTGATTAATGAAATCCTAGAGAAAATATAGAGTAAAAAAGAAGAAAGAAGAAAAGAGATTTCTCAAGAATTAACTGTTGGATCACCTTGAAATTTGAACTGTAGGTTCGCAACATCAAGGAGTATATTCTGCACGGTGGAGTTCGTCGTTTGTGCTCTCTAAGGCGGTCTGTTGGGGTAAAAACAGGACTGCAGTTCGGTAACCCTAGATTTATCCTCTCTTACGTTTTGTTATCTTCCAAGATTAGAGATGAATATTGTATGCTTCTAATTTATTGAACAAGAGAGAAATTTGGTGTACCCATTATTTTTGTTATAGTAGAAGGTTTGATTAAATGACCTACGGGTCTCGTGGTTTTTTACTCTCACACTTGTTGAGGGTTTTTCACGCTAAAAATTGGTGTTACTGATTTCGTTATTTTTGTTAGTTTACTTTGCCTATTTAATTACACAAAAAGAAAAAAAAAGGTATTTGAGTTATTTTTCTGAACAGTAATAACTATGCGTTTGACAAATAGTCAGAAAATAAGGTCAATAAATGTATGTCAAATATCTTTTTCATCCACTTTTGCTTGTTTTAGAATTTTGAAAAATGGACCAGTTAAGGCAGAAGCTGAAGTTTGGAAAGTTTGTGCAGGAGAAAGTTATATCTCTCAAAGGTTTTATATTTTTTATTATATTTTTAAATAAATATAATGAAAATTCATCATTGATATTTTAAATTTCATCAAATTCACCCTAATAATAATATCCGCAATGCATACCAAATTTATTTGGTAATTAGGTGACATTTTAGCTAAAAAAAAATGAAATATTGTTATATCATTAAAACTCGATAAGTTCTATCGTGCAAATGATATTTGAAGAATTATATTGAAATAAGGATAATTATCATATTAATTTTAAAATATATGAGTTTTTTTTAAACTGATATCTTGAACTTTTATTTTTGTATCTAACATCTTAAAGTTTGAAGTATTAGCAACAGACATGGTTATTGTTTATGAGATTCGTTAAATGGGGGATGCCAACGTTTCTGTGGATACATGTCCTTCAGAAAGAGTATTTTTGTTGCAGAAACGTGTCTTCCGCTCCATAAATTGTATTTTCCGCAGGAGAAAAAGTTTTTCAGCAAAGAAAATGGTATTTTCCGTAGTAAAAAATATATTTTCTGTCATTTTGGCAGCAAATACTTATATTTCACAGTAAAAAATAAATATCTACTGCAAAAATGATATTTTCCTCGAGATAATTTTTGCAGTTAATTTTTATCATTTAATAAATTTATTGTGACAGTATTCATTGCTAATTTTAAAATATTAGATAATAAATTTAAAAATTTAAAGTGTCAAAGTTAATATGGATAATTACTTTGAATAATTACGCACATTTGATCTGATGATAACACGATCGACCGTTGGGGTGCGGTCGCCTTATCCATATCTACAAGTCTGAATGGCCCACAGGCGTGATTCTTCATCTAAGTGGGCCCAACTTTCTCACTATCACCGTCCGCCATCGTGATGATCGGTAAAATGAACCGTCCAGATTGCAAGCCGCTGGTCTGCCTGTGAAAGGAAATGGACAAACATAGGTCTATTATTCAAATAGACTATTTCCTTATCAGCCAAACTAGTGATCCTATTGAGGGCGACAAGGATTCAGTTGTCCACGTGACATTTTAACCAATCTTCATCAACCCCTCCACTATAGAACACGTGGGGTTATCCTATTGACGGGACATTTTGTATTATCAAATATGACTGACACGTGTACGGTGATGATTTTGAACATACTCTCTTTCCCTTGTTTTAAGCAAAAATAGTACGGTGTGTGTTACTTTGCTAATTTCATATTTTAAATTTACAATTCTATTACTTTACTATATAATATAATTAATGATGACAATTCAATTTCTATTTTCGGGTCATATTTATAAGTTCATTAACTTAAAAACATAATTAAAAGTAGTCCCCCAACCAACCTATGATAACACATTGTAGGATATTTTAATTGTGTCGGACAAAATTTGAGCGATACAATATTACCTAGAATCAAATTGGACTGGTTAAGATTGGTTGTGAAAATTTTACAGTAGCAACCGTAATTTTTTGGGGCAAAACCAAATCGAATTCAATCCAAAATTTCAATTTGGTTTTGGTTGGATTTGGTTCAATTCCTGTGAAAAAAAAAATTAAATTTTATATTTTTTAAAATTATGATAAATTAAATTAATTAGATTCTAATCTTTTAGTTACAAATAATTGAAAATTTAATTATGATAATTTTCATTTAAGTCTAATCTTATTTATTAGAAATAATTAAATATCTAATAAAGCATGATCAATTAAATTGAATACTTCGTAAATATAAACTAAGAATTTAATCAAATCTTTTAATTTATTCGCAATAAAAATGGGTGAATTTAATCATAATTTTAATAAATTAATTACATATATTTACAAAATAAAAATATTTAGTGATAATGAAGTTAATTTCAGCTTTACAAATGTCAATAACTACATTTTATCAATTTACAACCGATTCGGTTGACTTTGAAAACCATCAAAAATCTAACTAAAACGATATATTCTGTTTGATTTGTCAATTTTGGATCGGCTTGGAGCACAATCAATATTTTCGTAGAATAATTTAAAGAAAATGACAAATCAACCCTCGTACTTTACGATCAATGATAAATCAACTATTAAACTTTTTTTTATTAACAAATTAACCAATGAACTATAAAATATTAACAAAGTAAGCACTACCATTAAGTTTTTCGTTAAATTACGTTGTCGTTCTGTGGCAGATTGTCTTCGATCTGCAGTGGATGGTCATAGCTTAGGAGTTAAATTGTTAATCCACAAAGGATCGTCGTCGATCTGCAGATGATCATCATAATTCAGGGTTAAATTGTTAATATGTAGAAGATTATCATAGTTTAAGTAGTTAAATTGTTAACAAAAATACTTGAGTGATTAATTTGTCATTGATAACTAAGTATTGGTTTGTAATTATTTCAATAATTTAAGGAGTTAGTGTATTTAAATATCAGATTTTATTATGAACTTTCATGGAAACTACAAACCCACGTTAGGGTGAAATTGGTCATAAAATTATGATGTCCATAAATCTTTATATATGCAGGCAGCTTCAGAGTTGGGAGTGGGAGTGAGACCCATCCTGACTCTTACAACGCACCGGATAAAGACGAAGCTCTTCGTTTTAGAGAGAGAATCACTGTTCTATAGAGAGAGAGAGACGAAAGCTTCCACAAAATGCGTCGTTTTATGAACTGTTTCCCGGTCGTTTTGCTCACACTTTGTTCAGCGGCTTACTGCTGCAATCCGTCGGACAGGGCAGCGCTGCTGGCCTTTAAGGCTGCCCTTCGTGAGCCTTACTTGGGCATCTTCAACTCCTGGACTGGCACTGACTGTTGCCATAACTGGCACGGCATTAGTTGCGACCAGGAAAGTCGTCGGGTCAATGATATCAACCTTCGTGGTGAGTCCGAGGACCCGATTTTCGAACGGGCGCATCGCTCCGGTTTCATGACCGGGTACATCTCGCCCGCTATTTGCAGGCTGACTCGCCTCTCCAGCCTCATCATTGCCGATTGGAAAGGGATATCCGGCGAGATTCCTCCATGTATTACGAACTTGTCGTTCCTCCGAATCATCGACCTCATCGGAAATAGAATCTCCGGCGAGATTCCTTCTGAGATCGGCAAACTTCACCGGGTCACTGTTCTCAACGTCGCCGATAATTTGATTTCAGGAATAATCCCGACGTCAATCACGAATCTTTCGAGCTTGATGCATCTAGACCTCCGAAACAACCAAATCTCCGGTACATTGCCCCGCAATTTCGGAAATCTACGGATGCTCAGCCGAGCTTTACTTAGCCGAAACCAAATCTCCGGCACACTTCCGACTTCGCTGTCAAACATTTACCGGCTCGCCGACATTGATCTCTCTCTGAATTTACTAGAGGGCGAAATCCCAGACTCCTTCGGTAAAATGGCGGTTTTAGCGACGTTGAACCTCGACGGTAACCGCATTTCCGGCAATATACCGCAGAGTCTGTTTACCTCCGGCATAAGCAACTTAAATTTGAGCAGAAATTTTCTGGACGGTGTGCTACCAGACGTATTCGGTCCGAGATCTTACTTCACCGTGCTTGATCTTTCGCATAATAATCTGAAAGGCCCGATTCCGAAATCTATATCATCGGCGGCTTACATCGGGCACTTGGATTTGAGCCACAACCATCTTTGCGGACGGATTCCGAACGGGTCTCCATTTGATCATCTCGAAGCCTCATCGTTTGTTTACAACGACTGTCTATGTGGAAAGCCATTGAAAGCGTGCTAGAATCAAGAAACTAGAAAGTGTTCGGCCGAGTTGATTTCAGTTTCGGCCTTGGTTCTCCAGTTTAAACTGGTTGGGTCTGGCCGGAATATCGGGGGGTATAACGTTCGTATCACATTATAAAAGACAGCTTTGTTTCCTTTTTTTTATTATAAAAAAAAAGATTATGCGAAATAATTAAACTTGTACTAAGATTAATATCTAGCTACGTGCATGGATTTTGCATGAAAATTAGATCCAAGAATATTACTAATTTGATGCATATTACTAAACATGAATGTGTTGATTAATTTAAAAAAGGTAATGATCATAGAGAATGTAAAATATGAATGTATTGTAATCAAACATTAAGTATTTTGATTAATTTTAAAACATGGATATTAAGTTTAGTCTATAATTTTATTTTAAGAAATTAACAAAACAACCACTAACTTATGGGATCAATGACAAGTAAATCACTAAATAATTTTTGCTAAGAAATAAAACATTCAACTATAAAAAATGAACAGAACAAACATCGCTATTACATTTTCTGATAAAAAAATATTATCTTTTCACTTCAACTTTTCGCAACAAAACAGTGAATCATTAACTTGTCAGACACCATAATTCAAAAATTACTTTGTTAATTTTCTTTTTATATTGATCAATTAATATAAATTATAAATAATAATAATTACACCCATTAATAATCATATATAAATATTGGAGGATAACATTAATTATGAAATGCAATGTTTGTTGGTCTCCCTATAATCACATGCCAATGCCTGAAACTTAAAGAAAAACATAAAAACTCATTTCATCCTCAAGACTAGAACAATTTCCATGTACAAAGAGAGAAATTTCAACAGTTGAAAATACAGTATATATGTTACAGATTCTGAAGCCATAACTAGGAAGAAGATCATCAGAAAAGGATTTAATCCCTTCGGCCGCGTTTCCTCCGCCTTGAATCCCTTCTTTTGCTTTCCTCCGAGGTTGACGATTCTGATTCCGATTCTGATTCTGAATTTTCTGAACCTGATTCTGATGACTCAGAACCTGAATCGTCTTCTGAGCCTGAATCCGAAGCTGGTTTTTGCTGCTGCATAATAAGGCGCGGCATATTCTTCAAGTACTCTCGCAAGTTTTCGGTGATGCCTCCAAGACCGATTGAAGTGAAGAAATTGATCGAAAATCGGGTGTTCTTCGGATTGTCCTTTGGGAAAATAGACTCGAAAGAATCCTGCATAGTCGGCTCATTGAGCCTTTCATTCAATTGCCAAATGCCCAAATGCTCAGACAGTTCCTGCCACCAATTGAAGTTTTAAAATCCACAAAAACACCAGACAAAGTTATAGTCAGAGTAAAATAAGAAAGGAACTTTTTAAGTGATGATGAATCCTCACTCATTTGTGCTATTTTTTTATTTAAACTATTCAGATAAAACACATAACCAATATGTGAATAAAGACACGCAGAGGTTCCTCATACATTTAATCCTTCATTTAAATCCGGAATATGCCTGGCCTATTAGATTACAGCATTGGGAACTTAGCCACAACCAAAAAGTCAAAAATGAATTTCATGCTTAGACCACTCAACACAGTGGAAACTGTAATCAACTACTTTCTCAATCAATCCACGGACTAATTTAAAAATGAACAACAAATTGCTCCTATTATGATGATGCTTGTAATGTCCACTAGAAATTTTTAAACGGACTTCCAGGGAGAATATAAATAGGAGATGGCAATAATTCTAAGCAATGGCAATCATTCATCAGCTGTCTGTTTCTAAGGAAGTTAAAAAGTCATCTGCCACAAGGGGACTTGACCATTAATTTAGGAAGGGGAAGCAAAAGATGTACCAAACATGAAGGCTAATCAATAAAGACACGTGCATTAAAATGAAGAGTTAAAAGCTTATAACATCCCAAGTTACCTGGAAGAGAATCTTAATAAATATCCGAGAAGATGATGTAGTGTCCTCTTCAGTTAAGCGAATGTAGGCTAATACATGCCAAGGGAGAGCGTCTGTACCAAGTAAGTGCGCAAAAAATTTTGCCACATTACGTAATTTATTTGTTTCAAGCCGATGGATCATAGAATATTGTTGAACAAAGCACTTCTCAAAGTTTTCCTGGTGTACTTTATTAATTGAACAGAACCGTTGTCCCAAAAGACCATAATATCGAAGATATGTCCTCTCCTGGCTGCAACATTCCAGAAGCATAATGCACAACTCCATCTGCACAAGTAAGTTGAAGACACATGGGAGTCTTGTACAAACATAACAAAATTCTATCAATGAAATAAATTAAAAAAATACTAGGAAAGAGAAGCTTATAAAAGACAGAAACAATCTCTACCGCATACCTCTTGACCTGGCTCAAGTTTGATTTTCAGAAGCTTATGACCTGCCTCCTCAAAATCTACACTTGACATGATTGTCAGATAAATTGTCCTCCGAAGATTTACAAGGTTTGTTTCTGTCTCGTCTCTTATCTCCATCTGTTCCTCATCATCTTCTTCATCAGATTCATCATCATCATCAGCATCGTCGGACTCTGCCTCAGAACCTTCTTCCTCCCCACCAGATTCCTCACCCAATATGGTCTTTTTCAAGTCTTCATATCGCTTTTCGTTGTCAAGGAAATTTGAATCCATTTTGAATATATCTGGTTGAGGACATTGCAAAAGAGAAGAAAATCACGTTCATATCTCCTAACCCCGAAGTAAGGAATTTTCCATGGACAGCAGTGTAAACTTATATCTGACAAAAACATACCAAGGGTGATCTCCGGATCTATCTTCTCTTCAAGGGAAATCTCATGGGTTAACTGATCTTCTTGTTCTACAAGGTCCAATTCTGGACGGACAGCTGGATATCCCTGCAAAGGGATTACACTAGCTTACATAGCCCTAATTTTTCAAGATTCAAGGTGTGCACAGAGGATATTATCTTCTATATTACATGAAGAAAGATGGGGCATATAAGGTTGCGTATTAGAAAACTAAATGGAATATGCACATCAACTTTTTGAGCAAGCACGTCCATTTTACTATTTAGACAAAATAATCATGAAAAATTTGAAACTTATCAAGTGCAAAAAATCTAACAATACATAGAAATAGCTTACCTGAAACTTGGCTTTCCTTATTGCAAAAAGGCCTTCGATCAAAAATTGAACCCTCTTGTCAATTTCACCTTCATGAAGAATTCCACGAAAACGCTCGAAGATACCTACATTAGTTAAATTAGTATTTAAAACAAATAACAGAAATCCTGAAGCATAAAATGTAAATGTGTATAGTCTACAAAAAGAAGACCAGATCCACGTAGAATCTACCAACACCTACAGTGCTGTTCAGAAGACAACACTAAAAGAACATAATCTATACGTTCACTAAGATGCTTGAATGAATGGACTATACATCAAACTAAAATCAATTATTTTCATGCCTAAAGTAGGCACACTATTCCAGTTGAGAAAATGAAGATCTCCATGAATGTTTCTGAAGGCAATAACTACGCATGTTGACACCTACCATGGTTGCAATACCACCATATCACTAATTCATATAAAAAAATATGTAAATAAAAATAAATTTTCAAATAAACTCTATACAAATTTCTTTTCCATAATATTGTATGTTACATAAATTTTTTGACAAAAGTTTGCGGTTACTAAGTTTATCTTTGCACACATTTGTCCTAATAAATAAAATATTGTGACATTTAATACATTACAAACAAAATTAAGAAAAGTGCATGATGCTTCCAGCATACCCACCATGAAGTCCTTTGGGTGAAAGGTCTTGGAGTATTGATCCGCACTCTGTGACAAAGCCAACAGCTACCTCAACACTATCATCAGTAGGATTCTCCAGTAACACAGTGAGCAATTCTAAAGCAATAATCTCGTGAGCCACTTGCTGATTCACTAAATGTGCAACAAATTTTACAGCAGCTAGTAATTGAGGCTGTCAAAGGCAAGATGAATTCATTAGTATAAATAAATTTAGAGGACTTATTACAATCAATTAGAAATTTGAAATAAAGTATCATGAAACTCATACTTTGTCATTCCTCGTGCATGCTCTTTTAAGCTGTAAGACAATCCTTCTAAGAAGTAGTTCGCCAACCTCAGGAAACTTAGTATTGACAACAGCAACAAGCGCTGAAAATACATCTGTAAACACTGGAGAAGCCATTTGTGACTTCATACATGATCGGCAGAAAAGGCCCCTACCTCTGATCAGATTCTCAGCAAAGAGCTCTGGAATGATATTTTTAATATTAGTAGCATTGACCTTGTTTACAAGCCCATTAATACTCTTCCGTAGTGCATCCCATGTCAATCGCTGATACTCAGTACTGCTTTTATCTTGGACCTCCTTCATCATCCTGGCCAACTTAAATGGAGGAATGTAAACCCCTCCACTCTTCCCTAAATTTGATGCATCAGCATTGCTTCCTTCTTGTATAGATGACTCTTTATGAAGATTAGAACCTTTGAGAATTTTTCCATCTCCCTCTTCTTTCTTCCTAAAAGATTGGAATTCTTCAGATTCAGCCACATCGTCAGTTCTCCTATTTTTCTCAGCTTTGTATCTGTCATCTTCTCTTGAATGCCTTCTTTGCTTATCTTCAGTAGTCCTATCCCTCCTTGATTCTCTATCATCTTTTCTATCATCATCATCATCTGAATCATGATGCAAGCGGCGCTTCCTACCTCTGTGATCTTCCTCTATTGCCCGCCGTCTATTCCCATTTTCCTGCGAGTGAGTTCTCTCCTTTTCTTTTCTGTCCCTCCTCGCTCGCTTATCATCTTCATCAGAACTCCGATTGGATTCTCTCTGGTTATCACCATCCATTCTATCTTTTCTGGTTCGACCATTTCCATGCTGATGCGTCCTATCTTTGTCAAGCCTCCCACTTCCTCCTTCTACCAGTTCACCATCTTCAATATGACTCCTCTGAAATTCCTTTTTGTCATGATATTCACTTTCCCGCCATCTGCCTCTGTCCCTATCATCTTCCTTTCTATCTCGTTCCCTGGTTCTATCATTATCAGTACGCTCCCCACGTTTCGCATGATGGTTACGCCTCACAACTTCCTCAGAATCTGATGACGCACTTTCATCTCCATGACGATGACGGCTGCCTAACCTAGTATCTCTTTCTCGACTCCTATGACGAAACCTATCCTTCTCATTCCTCACATCATCGTCGCCACTAGATTCACCACTATCCTTTCTCGCCATGCCAGTCCAAAGCCTAATTGAAAAAACAGTGACAGCAAAAAGAAACAAATCCTCACTTTCAATAAACCTTATTATACACCAAGCTCCCTGGAAATGAAATAACACCATAAATTAAAAAAAATTAAAAGAACGAATCAATGGTGCTCACTACTCAGTGAACACCAATAACCACACCAATACTCACTGATAACTACTCGGTGGAAAAAGAACAAAAAACCAATTCGTGCACAGTAATTTCCATTTCGCATTGATTTCTAATACCACAAGATTCAAAACCCTCTTGCACACACAGAAATTGACAATAGTGAGCAATGAGGGCGGACGACAGAGTACAGACCAGTAAGCATAAAATTTCAAAAAAAAAAATTATTCAGAAATTTCTGGTTCCCTCTAATATTATATAAATAATAAATACCCTATTTGATTAATTTAAAATCATCAAAATTAAATCACTCCCTTTCACTCTGCGAAGAGACGATGACAGGCAGTGTGTCGAAAACCTACCTGAGGTTGAAGGGTGAAGGCTTAACAGAAGTTATATTTTTGTCAACTTCTAGCCGGAGAAGGCGAGGGCGAGGCTGCAAGCCACTGCGAGATCTGCAAGTTCCGACTGAAAGGAACAACCCGCGGTCCTGCGAGCTACCATGCGCTGTGCGATTGAACGAAGACGAAGGAAGCAGGAAAACTGGTCGACTGGAGGAGAACTGAGAAATTAGGTCTTTTGGCGGGTCGAACCGAATTTTAGGTCGGATCGAGGCTTGTTTCATTAGGGTTTTGGGTTAGCTGGCTGGGTTAAGAAATGGTTTGGGTCGGGTTTGGACTACCACGTTAAGAACAACCCAGCCTACATATTGACCCAGCGATGAGATGCCCAGCCCAAACAAAACGTTTAGCCAAGCTGAGCCCACAAAGGTTCCAGGTCGCCCGACCCATTGAACAGATCCGAATCCAAGCGTAGCCCAGAACAAATAAGTCCAGCCTAGCTCAGACATGTAACGCTAAGCCCAGCCTATAGACTTCAAGGCAGCCCAATCCCATCTAAGCCCTACGCTATAAGGAGAACAGGCTATAGCCCTGACCACTATCCTGGACCATAATGGACACTGTTTGGGTTGATTATGGTCCGGGCTACTGATATATGCCTTGGATCAAATATGGGCTGAGCTAGTGATAAGTACACGAAGCTCTTTGTTCTTGATGTTATTTATTTTTATTGTTAATTATGTTATTTGTTTTAATTATGTTTTTTAATTGGATTTTTATTTTTAATTATGTTATGTAATTGAGCTATATCCTCTAAAAGGTCCATTAATTCTAAGTTTTTTTATTTAAACTTTGTTAGGTAATTTGTGTTTAGTGGCAGATGAATTTGATGGAAATGCAGATGTTTGTAACTTCCCACTCTTACTCCTAACTTCCTTCTTCTTTCCTTCTCTGGTTTTTCTCATCTCTTTCTCTTCTCCTTTTTTTTCTATTTCTTACTCAATCTTTCTTATTCACTATTAAATTCTAATTCTACCTGCATCAATTTAGTATCAGAGCTCGGTATTATTGTTTTCTTAAACAATACTTCTTGGTCTAATTTTCAATTGCTGCCAAAATGTTACTCTGTTCACTTTCTAATTTTTCGTCTCGGTCCCTGTTAAGCATTTTTCCTTCCCTTTGATTGGTTTCCTGCGTCGCTTTTGTTCTTCACCTTTGATAGATCTTCGACACTGGGTTCCACTATCGTCTTCAACTTCGTCGCCATCTCCATCGCCTGTCTTCCACTTCAACCTTGGATTTCACCTTACAACTGGAATAGACTTCTTCCTCGCCAAAGTTGTCGGGCAACTCTGCTTCTTCTTCGTACTTGTCGTCGTTATGTCATTTAACCCTTGCTTGACCTGGGCATAACCACCGCATAATTGACCTCTCGCACAATATCACCGCCGCCACACCCACCTTCAGCGACTGGGCCTTGAGTGTCCCTATCAAACAGCTCTTTGCTAACTTGCTCTACCGGATTCGCTCACCGACCTTCCAACAAACTGAAGCCCAGCACTCGGATGCGTCTTGCTTATTGCTCAAACCAGTAGTCTCAATGCCCAGTTCTTTGCTCTTGCTCGACTTACATAGACATTGGACCAGTGATAATTGATTATTTATTACGTAAGTGGGAGACAGAGATATATAAGGAGAGAAAGAACCAAGCAACCATTAAAGAAGGGATTTTTATTTGAATAACCAAACAGAGACACTAAGGATTAGTTCACACTCTACTGGTTTGCCTACAACATCACGACGAATGAGAGGTATTTTGCTTCGAACCTTTTAATAGTTATAGGCTGTTTATTTTATATAATACTTTAATTTTATTTTTATTACTTGTGACTTATTTATGTTTCGTTATCATACGCCTATCAAACCTCATGTCCTACCATACTACATCTGATTATCTTTGGTCCACCTTAATACCATTTGATTTAAACTAACACATAATTTAATCATTATTGATTATTTCATTTCCTAAGTATTCTGTTCACCACTATTCTGTTAATCAAAATTTTGGTGGATGATTTTTCTTACGTGATATTTGACATTCGCTTTATTATTTTAAACTATCAGCTCTATTTGTTTGCTTTGTTATAAGTTATTTAAAACAAAATCATTAATTAAATGCACTTTAACTTTGGCTTTAGTAGCTATTATTCATTTCTTGCTTTTACGTGTTTATTGATCTCTCCATTGTTCTTCATTTGAAGAGTGTTGCATTGCATGTAGTTACGTAATGGTCGTCAGGTCTTGCCTAATACTCGTACTGTTAGAATGGATCCTTTCCAATTTGATATCCTTACCCGACAATTAGCACAATTAGGTGTCAACCAACAACAATTTCAGGAACAATTAGCTGCCATTCAGACTGAGTTGGCCATTACTCATGAAACAAATATACATCTTGAAAATTGGTTGAACAATATGGAACAAATCCCTCATCTGATTCAGACAATTCTGAATTGTGCCATAATAAACCCAACTATGTCCGCTAGATGCTCGACAACAATTTAGACGTGACTGTGGAGATAGGGATTATGGTTGTGAACGATGTCAAAATCATTACCATTGAGATTCTCAATCTTCTAATCGCCAGGATGAACAACTCTTTAGAAATATTAGGTTAGATGCTCCTACTTTTTATGGTTGTTTGGATCCTCGTATTTTTACTCAATGGGTTAAGGATATGGATAGTTTTTTCATTTGGTACGAAGTGCCAGAAAACCGAAGGGTTCAATTCGCCAATTTAAAATTAACTGGCAACGCCCAACTGTTTTGGGAAAGTGTAGAGGATCTCCATGAGAGGCATATGCGCCACCTGTTGGAAGTTGGGAGGAAATGAAACGACGACTACAAGAGAAGTACTTACCCCAATCCTACTGGGGTAATCTGTTATACCAATGGAACGCCCTTTTCCAGGGCAATAGGTCAGTCACTGAGTATGTTAATCAATTTGATGAATTTAAAATGAGAAGTCAAGTTATTGAGGATGAAGCCATGACTTTGAGGAGATTTCGAAAAGGCTTAAAAGATGACCTTAGGCATGAGCTTATCCTTCGAGATGTTAATACCCTAGACCATGCATATTCCTTAGTTCGAGACTATGAATTAGTGACAAAAAACTTCAAATGGCAAACATAGTGACAATAGACCTCCTCTTGTCTCGACTCCTACTATTCTTAAGTCTCTCTTTGGGCCTCCTCCATCTCGTGCCCCATTTGTTAAAGAAAATAAAGAAAGAAGTTTGAATAATTCAAGAAATTCTTCTCGTTTGCAGTGTTTCAATTGTAAGGGTTTTGGTCACCTCCTCTAATTGCCATAGTCAAACTATAATCATAAAAGAGAGTGAAAATGTAATTGAGGAGTGTAATATCCCGAAATTTTATCGGGATTATAAATATATTTGTTTATGAATTTGAATGATTTTAATTTGAGATATAATACTTGATATGGTCCGAGAGCCAATAAAGAACCAAGTCGCGACTCAAGGCCAAGATTCTTTGCAAAACATCGGAGGACCAATGACTAGAGTAAGGCCAAGGAAGATGAATGAGAGACTTCAACTTTTGATTGAAGAAATCCATGAGAAAGAGCCTACATGCCAAGAACCAAGGACGGTGAATTTGCTACGCATTGACGAAGAGAAATTACAAGTCCAAAAAGGCAAAGAGGTGTTACTTATTCAAAGGACCACTGCAGTATACGCAATGCGTTCCCAATAACATCAGCACCACGCACCTACCCAAAGCTTGGTGGGGGCTCACATGCTAGTCCGTGCGGTCGTCAGTGCATCGTGTCATCGTGCTCTGTCAGCGCACCTCATCATCCGCCAACTCCACCAAAACCCACTAGTTTTACCTTTTAAAGTATTTTAATATATTTTCTTAGTGAATAATGGTGTGTTAGAGTATTAGTGGAGAATGGTGGGTTAGAATGTTAGTGGAGAATGGTGGTTAGAATATTTTAATATATTTTATTGGTGGGGAATTGTCTTTAAAAGGGCTTAGAGACTTCATTTGTAGGGGCACTTGATTTTTTTTTAAGAATACAACTTGTGAGTTTCTCTTCATGAGGTTCTCCTTTCTTTATCTTCTTTGAAAGAACTTGGTCTTTTCAAGCATCCATTTTGAAAATCAAGCTTTGATAGCTTTGGTTCAACCAACCCATTTGGTTAGAGTCAAGCTACTTTTCTTGATAACTTTGGTTCAACCAACAAGTTTGGTTTGGGTCAAGTTACTCCTTTCTTGATTCGTAAGACGATCCGCCGTCAATCCGCATTTGTTGTTGGGTCTAAGGTTCGTTAATATCCTAGGTTCACATCAATACTCGAGTTTCCGTAAATAGAATTAAATAAAGAAAATTGAAAATTTATTGAGTGTAAACTTGGTATATTGGATATTTATTAAAGATTTAATTAATAGAAATTAGAATTTGTTAAATGGAGATTTTGGATTAATTGGTAAAGATAATTAAGTGTAATTTGGATAAGGATTATTTGGATATTTATCAAAGATTTATAAAATAAAAATTATTAGAATTGGTCAAGTGGAAAATTTGGTTAAGATTTATTGAGAATTGATTAATTAAAGAAATAAATGAATTAAATATATAAAAGAAATAAAATTTAAAATGAATAAACATTGAATACATAATTTCCTCCAAGTGGCATCCATCTACTTTCAATCAATCTAATTTCCTCCAAATGGCATCTATCTACCTAATTTCCTCAAAGTGGCAACTATCTACCTAATTTCCTCCAAGTGACATCTATCTACCTAATTTCTTCCATGTGACATTTATCTACTTAATTTCCTTCAAGTGGCATGATCTTGTTGTATGTTCCTTGCCTATAAATAGACATCGATGGATGAAGAGAAAATCACACCAATTGAAGAAGAAGAGATGAGTGAAAGGGAGGAAGAGAAAGAGAGTGAGAAAGTGAGGGTGAAGTGAGAAATTGTGGGAGAAAATTTGGGTGAAAGTGTAGAGGATGAGTTACTCGGGTAGATTGGGAGAAGTTATGCTTTAAGAAATTCTACCGTAGGAAATTCTTCAAGATGTAAGAAATATGATATGGTGGCTAATGGAGCATAGGGGTGGGCAAACCAGTTCTCGGTTCCTATTCCAGACCTCTTGGAACCAACCATTCAGTTCTCGGTTCTAAGAGTGAGGAACCAGAACCGGAATCACAAGGAACCGGACCCGAGTCTCGGTTCTGGTTTCGAATTGGTTTCTCTACTTGCTCTTCATTTTTTTGGCTATTCCTAATCTAGCTTGAATATACTCCTTTTTTTTTGCTCTTCTTTTTTTTGGCTATTCCTAATCTTAGTCTCTTTCTTATGTTTAGACATTGAAATACAAATACATTTAACTAAAAATGTTAACAAATAAAATATTGTAATAAATTAAATTAATGAATAATCAAAGCAATAATGTCCACCACCGGTCTTGATTATTCGCAATCAATAATGGTGGGCAAGAGATTACCTCCTCCTTCATCACCTTTGTCTTTTCGGTCGTAAGCAGTAAGTGCTGAAAAAAAAAGTATCATATTAATCACTTAACATTAAAGAGTTTCATCAAATATATAAGAGTATTTGTATAAGTAACGCACCTTCGTCAATAGTTTCCTAGTCGTTTGTTGTCTGTGACGTATCTAGATGAGTTGGGAATGAATCCAACTTTGTGTGCAAATTATAGCTTCAACTGTTTCAGGTTGGAGGACAGTACACAATGAATTAATAATACGACCCCCATAACTAAAAGTTGACTCTGAAGGGACGGTGGAAATCTGAATGCTCAATACATCTTTCGCAATGTTGCTCAACACTGGATACTTATGTGTCATCAATTTCCACCACATCAAAATGTCAAAAGTCTGTGTGAACTTTTCAACTCGCTCACTCAAATACTCCTCCACTCTTGATATATTATTTGAATTTGAAAGTCTCTCAAGTGGATTGTCATAGAATTTTGCATAAACAATATCTACCTCCTTTGACGGATTTTCAATATTAGCAACAATAACAATCTCCACCTCATTAGCTGAATCACCTCTATACTCTAAATATAATTGTTCTAAAACATTCTCCATTACTTTCATATACTCATCAACTTTATCGAATCCAATCAGAATAGACATACAATATCTTAGAAACTTCGATTTACATCTTGGCTCAAAGAGGATCGCCACGAATAGAAGAGTGTTCATCTTATTGAAATATCTCCAATAATTTTTCAACTTGGTCATCATTTCATGAGCCATGTGCATCAACGTCAAACTATCACTGTTTGCATAATGATCGATGATCATCTTCAGCTTGCAACCTTCAATGACATACTGTTGAGCTGTAATTGACCAAGATTTCAAAACCGTCAGAGTGCTATCGTAAAACACCTTCAGAAACTTGACAAATATCTGATTGTTACTCCAATCTGTAGAAGTAGGATGCCTTCCTCCTCCATCGCCGTTGCGTAAGTATTATCACATTCTCTCATCTTATCGAATGCTACGACATACTTTTCGACATTATCTAGCATCAAATAGAGTGGAGTTCCATCGAGTCGGCACATCAAGAGTTACATTGCCCTTAAATGTAATCTTCACATTTCAATGCAAGACTTGAAAAGTCTAAGTCGTTGCAGAGAAGATTTAACATAATTCACCACATTTCTCACTCGAACAATTGAGTCGTGATGCTCCTTTAGGCCATCAACAACTATCAAGTTCAGAATATGAGCAAAGCATCGAATAAGCATGTGCTCTCCATCTAAAACCAAACCATTCCAATTTCTCACAGTTCGCACCAAGTAAGAAATACCAACATCATTAGATGAGTCATGGTCAACAATTACCGTCAAGACTTTGTCAATCTCCCATCCAAGTAGACAATGCTCTATTGTGCTGCCAATTGTCTCTCTCTTATGGTCATAAATCTCACAAAAGTTTAGTATCTTCTTTTGCAACTTCCACTCATCATCCATCCAGTGTCCGATCATCACCATATAGGACTTATTTTGTGTAGAAGTCCAAGTGCCCGTAGTCAAACACACTTGTTGACATCTTTAATTGAAATATGCTTTCAACTGCGTTTTTTCTTTCTTGTATATCTTCTCTATGTCTCTTCCAACAGTTCTACGGGAAGGCATAACAAATTCGTTTCTGAAAACTTCAAGTAGTTCTTTGAAGTCTTCTCATTCAACCATTCTCACCGGCAGCTCATCCTTGATTAACATACTGACTATATATTCTCTTGCAACCATCTAACTATATGTTGGCTTATTGGAGCATTCTCCAACTTCTTTTTTTTAAACAACAACTTACTTTGATTATTATCAAGATCTGACACATGCTTTTTGCACGATTTTAAGTGCTTCCACAAACTAAAGGTGCCATTCTTTTTAGTATTTGCATTGTGCTTTACCATTTTCTGCATCATAACTTCCAATCTCAATATAATACTCCTAAACATTAGAATTTCTGGTGCATTTTTTAGAAACATTTTGTGTTGTTTCTGACATTCTGTTTGTATCCTGAAAAATCAAAGAGTCACAAATGATTTTCTATTCTAAAATCATCGATTGTAGATTTGATGGCCGAAACAAGTGATTTTGGGCCCAATAAAGGTCGGTCTCAAGTAAATCATGTGAAATGTCATAGATCTCTTAGAGAACTTCGATTTGATGTATTATGGAGCCGATTTTGACATCCGTAGTCAAAGTTATGGTCCTTTGAAGTTGAAGAGGTCAAAAATTTCCATCAAGAATATAATAAAAGGATTCGATTCGTAAAACATATACATATATCAATCATCAAAAACTAAGTTTTTAATTTCAGAGACTACCTCGTATGGGAATTCTCATCGGAGAGACAGAATCAACTGTAAAAAATAGAGACTTTGAAGTAGTCATAAAACATTAAAAAGAGAGAGAGAAAGATAGAGTGCGGAGTCAGGCCTTTAAGGTTGCCTTCTGAATGAGAAAGACAAGAAAATAGACCAAAACATGGGCCGGTTCTCGATTCTATAAACCAAGAACCGAGAACTGACCTGGAACTGAGAGCTGATTCTCTGTTTCTATCCATTTATAAATTTGGGAACCAAGAACTGAAACTGAACTGGAACCGAATCTCGGTTCTGGGCCGGTACTCAGTTCTTTACGGTTCTTGTCCACCCCTAGTGGAGGCCCTGCATCACGAGACTATTTTTATGATTTAGTTATTATCAATTTAATTACAATTACTGTTAAAATTATCGTTGAATTTACTGTTATCATAATTGTTGAAATTACTGTTAGAATAATGAATTTACTTTAAAAGAAATAATTCATTATAATGCAAGAAATTACGGAGAAAATGCTATAAATAATAAAATGTTACACTGAGCATAAATATAGTAATTTTTTCGATATTTTCCTGTCATATTCCATGATGTTGTTTTAATTCTTTTTATATATTGCTATTATGAACTGTGACATTCATGCATCATAATAAGACTTATGAAATTGCTGACATATGCATGACATGATAAATGAAATGAACTATTAAACGTAAATAGGTGTATGAGATTGGGAAGAGTATGTGACTGTTAATGGTGGTGACATCCCTGATGGATGTATCTCTTTGTCAGAGTGACGGTTAAGCCACAAGACTGTATGATGTATCCTATCTTCCTAGACTGATAAATCTCATATACTTGGACTGTTAAGTGAAACTAAAATAAAAAGAAGAGGAGATCATTTCTTCTCTGAGACAACTGCATAAGCATAACATGTGCATTGTATACATTCTATTTCTTGTTGAACCTTAAGCTCATGGTTGCCCGTGATACATGTAATGAACTTAATGTTATTGAAGTGGAGGAGGAGGCATTGCCAGATGAACTTTTGGGTTATCAGCTGGATTCCACCTGAAAGGTTATAGCTCAAGGAAATAAACCGATTGTTTTAAATAATTAATTAAACATTTATTTCAATAAATGTTTTGTAAAATATGGGTTGTCATTTAAATTATTAAAATTATATTTTAAATTGATTCCGCTTAAACTCTTATTTATAGTATTGATATACGTTTTCAAATAAATAAAAGAAAAATATTTTTTTGACTAAAAATGAAAGAAAGAAAATAGTTTTATAACGCGGGTGTTACAAGGAGACCATTGACAAGCAAGTCTATGAACCTAATCCTGAAGAGTTTGGAGATTTGGATAACGATAATTTTTTTGGTTATATCCTAATGTAACGAACCAGTTTTTCTTATGTTTAAAATCGCGTGAAGTTTAAAACTTTTCTTTTATAAAATTCTTTTTACAAATTGCAATGGAAGTAAATAAAATCATTTTCGTAAAAGCATTTACAAAGAATATACATAAAGTCAATTACAAACCATTTTCCTTTTTAAATCCCTTTAGCCTAGCCAGCCACAAGATCCGCATGTGCAAATCCTTCATCAACTGTTTTTTAACCTATTCTCGTGAATGTACTTACATCACAAGACATAAACTATGAATCTAACACTCAATAAGTGATATAAAATAAAATCTAAAATGCACATGCAATGCAACTTTTGAAATCCATTTATGTTTTATGTTTCTGTTTTCCTTTATCTTTCCGTTTTCAGTTTTCGTTTTAGGTGGCACGTGGGGTGAGAGCAACCTCTTCAATATCTGAACTCACTTGCATGCTGGGTGAGAGTAACTTCTTCAGTATCCAAACTCACCCACACGAATTCATTTTCACGTGAGAGCAACCTCTTCAGTATCTGAACTCACGTAAATACAATTCTGTTTACGTTTATTCACATTTGGGTGAGAGCAACCTCTTTAGTATCCAAACTCACCCGACCGAGCTTATTTCCGTTATCGTTTCCTTTTCAAAACCATGCATGACAACCATTTTCATATCGTTTTAAAAACTATGATGCATAATGTTCGTGAATGCATACAATATCTATCTCCTCTATGTAGGCCTCAAAACATGTTTAATCACATTATCATTATCTTTAACTCAAAACTAATAAACATATTATTAAAAGAACCTATATATAATAAACACGCAGTAAACACAATACAATCCTTGAAATATGATTTCTATCAAATCCTATAATCCTCAAAGCTTAACTTTATCATATTAAATCTATAACTTAAATAACATATTTATAATAAATAATCAGTATACAACCCTAATTCTTGCGATGTAGGGTCGAAAGACCAAAGTACATACGTATCACTTACCTGGTGTCTTTAGCACGTTAGGACTTAATGTTGTTTTTCATAAAACCTATCCATCAATAACAACAATATATCATTAATAGAAATTCATAGAGTTCCATAAACCTAAAATCCAACTTCACCACTTAGCACCCAACATAAGGCAATAATCAAAATAACACTTCACGGTCATCAAGCTTCAACAATATCAACCTTACAATGTCACTTGGATTGATACTTCTTCCATATCTGTGAGAGAGCGTTGTTTGGTTCCTATTCACTTCCTGGAATACAAATAACAAATTTGGTGTGACGTTATCCCTAAGGATGTCAGCCATGTCATCCTCAGTCGTCCATGGTTGTTTGATTTGGATGTCACTATGTATGGTCGATCAAATTCTTGTTCTTTCCTATTTAATGGGAAGAAAATTCATATTAACCCTCTTTCCCGGAATCCCAAACTCTTGGAGTCCTCTCATACAAAGAGAGTTATTGAACATAACAAATTAAATGTTATTAATGTTTTGGGACTCCCACGCACTCCAAAGAAACATAATTCTGTTTTTGTTGTTGACCGTTTTTCAAAAATGATTCCTTTGTACCTTGTCCTAAAACGTGTGACACATCTAAAGTGGCTATCTTAAATTTCAATGAGATTGTAAAACTATATGTTCTTTCTAAGACCATTGTTTCTGATAGAGATGTTCGTTTTACGAGTCATTTTTGGATAACTCTATGGCACATGACAGGTACAACCCTAAAATTTTTTACTGCTTATCATCCTCAAACCAATGACCAAACTAAAATCATTAAGTGGAGTCTTGGTAATTTGTTAAGGTGTTTGGTCAAAGAAAATCTTAGGAATTGAAATTTGATTCTTCCTACGGCTCAGATTGCATATAATAGTTCCGTAAATCGATCTTTAGGCATACATCCTTTAGAAGTTGTGTATGGTTTTAAACCTATGAAGCCTTTAGACCTCATCCCATGCTAATGTGTTTATGACAGCTTAAATGTTCTCATAACATCTTCATGATTTGCATGTCGAGATTAATAAACAATTAGAAGTAAGTAATAAATCATATAAATTACAAGCTAATTTACACAAGCGACATGTTCAATTTAATATTAGAGATTATGTTATGGTTCGAAAAGATGCCCAACGAGAAGATGTCCAGCCCAAACCAATCGTTAAGCCAAGTCGAACCTAGTCCAGAACTAATAGGCCCAGCATAGCTTAGACTTGTGACGCCAAGCCCTGCCCATAGACTTCAATGTAGCCCAACCCAATCTAAGATGTCCAATTGAGATATACGAAGCCCATGCCAAGTCCATGGGGTGTCAAAACGGCCCAACCCTATAAGGAGAACACCCTAGCCCAGACGATAATGGACCTTGTTTGGGTTGATTATGGTCTGGGCTACTCATTTATGTCTTGGACAAATATGGGCTGGGCTCGCCTTCACATTTTTAAGCTACCGGGCTTCTCAAATCTGGACCTCCATGTGGCTTCCAGTTCTAGGCTGGACGTCTCTTCCATTGGGCCGTTCAATCTGGACATCTCTTCTAGTTCTTCTTTTTCAGTTTAAGCATTATTTAGGGTTTTTATAAAGTTTGCACTAACATTTTTTATAGTGAGTGTTCAAGAATCCTGACTAAGCAAGCATGTAAACTGGTAATATTCAATCATATTTAGGGTAATTTGCCACTTGTCTCTCTTAAAGCATTGATTTTGGGAGCTCCAGCTCCACTAGCAGTGATCTGACAATGGAGCTGTCTACTTCTCCACAGTGTCATTAAAAATCTGCCATTTTTAAACTGGTGCAACAATTCTTCCGTGAACCCTCCAGAAGCCACTTTATTTCAGCTCTGCCAAAGAGCTTGGGCGTCCCTTGATGGCGTTGCAAAAGCAAAACTCAAATTTCAAAAGAAAAAGTGAGGAGGAATTGATTCTAAGGAGTTCTATGGTAGTGGAATTGCGCACGGTAGGAAAATACATAGTTTTTTTTTTTAAGGAGTCGCTTCTGGATAAAAAGCGATTGACCAGAGCCTCATTGGCGAGGTCGACCGGACGTGGATAATTTGCGATCGCAAGCTTGTATTTTGCACTTTTTCGGGAGAAATTTTGAACACTAGTACCGAACCTTCGATCTCAAAATTTTGGGAGATTTCTTCACAACAATTAGGACTATTTTTAAGTTCCAAAAGATCAACTACATGAATCCAACGTGAATAAACAATGAAGTAAGGGAATAAAAGAAAGAACCGGAAAATAGTGAAAATATGAAAACTCGCTCTTGATTCTAATTTGAGAAAGTTAGACAAAATTTTCACTAAACCATTATACTCAAACTCCCTATTTTTGAATGATAAGATAACAAATTATCAAAACTCTGAATTAAACAATTAAAAATAAATAAAACAAAATTAAAAAAATAATAAAGAGATAGGGCGGGGTCCGTGGTGCATCATGTTCTTGGCAATAATGAATTTTCTATCTATTGGAGATAAGACCACTTGGGGCGAAATTGATTTTTAAGAAATGGATTGTGAGTTTACGGGTGGCCAAGGGACGCACAAATCTTCCACCAGTCGCTGTTGTCATCGGACGACTAACTCCGATGAAGGCGTTGGTTGTCAGTGTGAGGAGTAAGATGAAGAAGCAATGTCACGAGTGAAAGAGGTCCAACCATGTGCACGTAAAAACATTAACGGTGTGACCACAGTGCTGACGGAGAGTATAAATCGGTTAAAGTAGATGACTTAAATTAACAAATTTTTAAGTACAAGATATTTGTAGCATGTTACTCCAAAATACATGGTTTTATTTGATAATTACCCAACAAATTATAATAGTATATAAATATTATCGGTTTACATGCTTAGTGAGTCATAATTCCCAAATACGCACAACAAGCAACAAAATTAGTTGTATTAGTTTATAAATAAATGTTTGTGCCAATTTGACATCAATGTGGAGCTCCACTCCCACTAATAACATGTTGTGACCGTCAATACAAGATGACCTATATGAGGGTGCAACCCATATCAGTGGAGGTGCACAATCTTTTTGGAGAGTAAAAAATACATGATTTATAAGTAGGATTGTCATGCCTACTTAGTACAAATGTTGTCTATTTTAAATCTAAGTTAGCATAAATTTGTTTTTAGGTGTTACCTCAAAACACATCTTGTCGATTTAAGGGGAGAACTCTACTTATATATTGATTTTAAAAACTTTTCTCAAACGATATGAAATTGTAAAACTCTGGGGTTTAATTAAAGTCTATTAAGGGCCAACGACTTTTGAGAGAGAAAGAAGCTAAAGCTACGAAAGAGGTGTTAGACTTTAATCACGGTCTAAACATGATTTCTAAACTTTATTAGCAATTAGATCGTATGCGAAATTATTTACATACCTCTCGCCATTGATGCTCTAACTTTGTGTTTGATTTGTCCTTTATCGTTTTTCCCGGTTTAGCCTCTTCCAACCCTTAATCAATATCTTTTTTATGGTGTAAAATTTCAGTAAATTGAAATTCGTCAGATTGTTAGGATTGGGGGACCCAAAACATAAGACACCAAATGACTATTTCCATCAAAGAGTGTCTCCAATGTATACATGTCTCTTTAAAGGACACAAACGCAAGGTTGTGACAATTAAAACGACGAATTATCAATAATATGGACCATTAAACTTTATGAAATATAAAATTTCTAATAAGATAGACATATAGTGTTGTTTACTTTTGTAGGTATGCATGTTTCAGCTAAAGATGCACCTTATAGCTAAAGTTAGACTAATGGTTTTCGAGATATTGTTGGACATGTTACATTTATATATGACATATTCCATGCCATAATACCTATGTATATAGAATTACTATAAGATTCTAGAAAATGACCTAGTTTTGGCTATCTTTTGATGGTCTTGTTGGAGACACCAACTATGGTAAAGTTTGCTCGGAAAAGCTGCTCAAGACGATCATGTTTGGTTTTCAAATTTTACTCCAAAACATGTTATACTAAGATGAGAGGAGAATAAGTTGAGTTCTCTCGTAACCTTATTTTAGGATTTGTGATCTAATATTGATTCATGTAATACGATATTACCGACCTTTTATCGATCCAATCTGTCCCAATCTTAAAATGTTGAACATTCTGTCTCCAGGTTGCAAGCGAGTGAGTTGTCTGGATAAATCATCAAAGCTTAAAATCATGGCAGACTAACAGCATAGCTGTGCTGGATTATGAAAAAGGAAGAAGGAAGGAGAAGAAGAGAATAGGCTAAACACCAGAAAGCTGTTTTAACTCTCGACATTTGCCTTTTGTAGAAATGCTCATGCTGTGATGTTTCAAGTGAACGTGAGAAGAGCAAATGTCTAATAAATTGCTACTTACAATCACTAAATATGCTTATCTAACAGTAGTCAGCTTTAAGGCTCTGTATATTCCAATGGAGAGCTGAGGAAATTGTAAAGTTTCCACCTTCGTACACATTCTAGGCATTTACAAAGAAAACATACAGACAAGTTCAAGGCCACATATTATATTGTTATTGCATTTATTCACTGCCCAAATGGGAAACTTTCAAGCTCATCGTATTACAACAGCAAAATTGAAATGAATAGAGGTTCAAAAATTTGTCCAAATTCTATCTACGATATGCTTGACAACAAGAATTCCTCAGAAAAGTGTCTACTCAATCTCAGACTATAGAGTTACAGAAAATAATGATCAATCAATCTCATAAATTATACAAGAATCATGAAAATATGATCTTACCAAACAATCTAGTAGCTCTGAGCAGCGGCGGGGGCACCATTCTTTTCGGCCTCGAGGATCTTTTTATTCTTTTCAATGGCAGAAGCAACTTCAGCAGGCATGTACTTCTCATCGTGCTTGGCTAGAACTTCAATAGCAGAGAAATAACACTCCCCCTTCCTCGCCTTGCCCGAAACGCCTTTTAAAGAGATCTCCTTCCGGATTTCATCCGTAAAAGGCTTCACAAATCCTTCCACAACCACCGAATGACCTTCTCTGAACAAGTCCGGCAACGATCCCTTATACCTGACTAAAATATCGGTGATCAAGTCTGTGATCACGAACTCCATTTCTGGCGAAGAAGCAGGATGGACTACGCTGCCTTCCAGAACCAACCCGCCCAGCCGAAACTTGTTCTTCGACGGATTTGAAGAAAATTTCTCCATTGCGTCGGTTGGAGTCAGGTAGAAAACCAGTTGGTCCTGAAAATTGTTGAGGACGATCACGATGAATCCAGCAACGCAGCTAAATGTTAACGCATAGGCCCAGAGCCTCCGGTTCTGTAGCTGTCTGGCTCGGGCAGCGATATCCACGGACTTGGAGCGAGACGGGTGCCTCCGGGCGGTTGAGAAGAAACGAAATCCAGATACAGTGATGGTGGAATCACCAGGAAAAGAACGTATTTCGGAAAATCGAAAGGGTATGGAAGATTGTGATCTGACGAAGGAGAAAACGGGGGATCTGTAATGAAGAGACGAAAATTGCTGCTGGAGCTTCGATCTGAGTCGGAGCCCGAGTCTCGCAGCCATTCGAATTTTCTGGACAAATAATAGCGCGAAAATTTATGGGTTTTTAGGGTTTTGGAGGTAATCAGCAGCTGAAGGGCTGCGGAGAAAGAAGGCGCGCGCGAGAGACAGAGACGAGACTTTCTTCGCTTTCAGAAGGAACTGTTTTTCTTATGGTTTACACTACAGGAAAAAGCTTAACGACATGTCGATTTTTCTGCTAAGAAAAGTTTCCTACTTTTGAAGAATCAAACGTGTGTATTTGGGTTTTTTGTATTAGGGGAAGCACGACTTCCACCAGAATCACGACATCAACCTCAACTTCAAGTATAATTAGTGTTTTAATTGATGTATTTCTAATTTATATCAGATTGTTTCTACTCATCAATATATAGAATTGAGTTGGCGAATAATAGGTATGAAACTGATATTAAAAATCATTCGATTTATTATTGTATCCAATATATTTCGATTCATTGACTGATATGAGTATAGAAATACACGTTTTCGTTGAGGAAACTAAAATTCCAATGAAGAAACTCAGATTCCGTAGCGGAATGCAAATATCTGCTGTGAAAATTATCTTTTTCGCTGCAGAATACCATTTCTGCAGTGGATACTTGCTTTCCGCTAAAAAAAACAAGTCATTGGAATAAAACTTACTTTCGGCAACAGAAGTTATGTTTCTGCTATAAAATGTAAGTTTTTAACTATAACTACTTCACGTATGAGTCTGTTGCAGAAAAACGACCTATTCACTGTGGAAAAAAAATTAAACTTAAAACAAAAAATATACAAGCGAGATTTATTTATTTCTTTTTTTTTTCCCATATATCAAAATTTTAGTGTCTTGCAAATTTATTTTAAGGATTTATTTAGCAAAATTATTATAAGGTTTTATTTATTACTTATCCAATACTTTGGGGTTAGTTACTGATAATTATCATTACGTGTATGTAGACAGTAGACTACTCCAAGACAAAACTGCAAGGGTCTTGCCATAGGTGATGATAATAAAAGGCAAAAGCTATACATTTCTTGGTCGACCTACTAAATCCATCTCTTTCTTCTTGTCTAGGCATTCTCCCTCTAGCGTCGTTTCCCACTATCTGTAACCACGGCCATTTTTTAACGTTCCTTGGTGTGGTGGTTGAGGCCATTCGGAATTCTCCATTAAACCCAACTTCTCCCGCTCGTTCTCTTTTTCTAGTGTTTTGCTGGCGAAGTCTCTATATAACCCACCGAGCACTAAGGCCAAAATCATTCCATTTTTCTTCTGGGTTTTTTGCTCGGTTCTTTCTCTGAAAGTCTTGAATTTGGAGAAAAAGCTTCCATGGATTCTCAGGTTTTGGTTGCTCTTGCACTGTCGATTGTAGGTGGATTGAGTACTTCTTTGGGTAAGTCGACTTTTCTTTTGGAATTTTTTGTGGGTTGTTGCTCGGTTTACTTGTGGAACAAATATCTCTAATCAATTATTCCAATATTTTTGGAAGACCTTACATTTGTGTTTGATTGAGTAATCGTGATGGGTAATTTTTGGGTTCACTTCTCTCCCTCAATTTTTCCTGTCCAATGCACCCATTTTACTTGATCAAGGTATAAACCAGAAGATTTCTTTGCTGAAAATGTTAACTTCAGAGAATCGATCATCTACCCATCTAGTGTTAGAGCCTTTAGGTCCTGCCCTACGCCAGCCAACCAACTGAAAATCGATATTTGATTCTCCAGTTTGTATAATTCTTTCTTTTTGAATCTGAATTCTCATTGTGCGAACAATATATTTTGATTTCTGGTCTCTAATCCTTTTTCTTACTCTTGAAACTTTGAAATAGGTGCACTTTTTGTGATTATCAATCAGACTCCCAACTTAAAGATGCTTGGTCTGTTACAGGTAATTCCTGGAAGTCTATAATTACTTACTTATGCAACCCTGATTCAGCAAGCCATGGTATTTCTTCCATGAACTAATGCAGTGAAGTAAATGAAACAACTACTTTTTTACTGCCAACTACACATATGCAAGAAACTAAAGCATTTTCCTCATTTTTCTATTTCTTTAGCATTGAAGAATCCTGAGAAAACAACATTGATGATTTTATAATTATTACAAAAGATTGTAGACTGTGACTTCTTCTAAATCTCGAAAATCTCATTGCAGGGTTTTGCTGCAGGTCTTATGTTAAGTATATCATTCTTAGATTTGGCTCACAATGCTATTAACTCCATTGGCTTCTTGAAAGGAAACCTTTGGGTAAATTAAGTGTTTTTTTGTTTAATCTACTAAGGGGCTGTTGATAATATGATTTATATTTTACATTTCCACATTCATTTTTTCCGATGCAGTTTTTTGCTGGTGTCATCTTCTTTGCTTTTATTACCTATTTTATCCCAGAGCCTACTCTTGCTCCTGGTTCGGATGTGAAAGCTAGAAAGGTCTAGTTGTTTATTCTCGTACTAATATGTTTCCTTGTTTTGTAAGAAACGAAGTATGTTAAAAGAAGAAAAATACAACAGAAGATTAGGGAAGAACCCTTCTCAAGAAAAAAATAGAGACAATCACTTAATTTAAAGCTATCTCCTACTATTCTGTTTCCTTAAGTTATATCATTAGTTCATCAATATTTGTCTATGTGAAGCTATCTCAACTCTGACTTTTTGCTCGAGAGCAGAAAAATGACGACGATGGGGGCAAGGACATTATGAAAAAGCACCGCCGCCAAGTTCTTTTCAGTGGCATTATTACAGCAGTTGGTACGACTATTTTCAATTGGGTTAATAATCAAATGGATTGAACACATCTTTCAATAATTTTGTTCATATTCAAGTACTTCATTCCTTTGAATGTAGGAATAAGCTTACACAACTTTCCAGAAGGCATGGCTGTGTTTCTTGGATCAATCAAGGTACCATTGTAAGAGTGTTGTTTTTTTGGGTTAATAAATTGTTGACTTTCTTGAATGAGTAGGGAAATTAAAGAAGACGATAAAATACAGAGTAATGCTATATTTACTCTCTATTCTTATTTTCTATATCTTACTTCATAACGTGTCAAATATTAATTGATGCAATTAATGTAATAAATTATAAATAGTTAAAATAAGTAATTAATTGCGCTAATCAATATTTGTCCGACCAAGAAATAAGAATAAAGAGTAGGAATAGAGAGTAAACATAACATTATTCTAAAATACGTGATAAAGTTTATCATTTTACAAAATGCACATTACACTTACCCTTTCACTTGATGAAAGCATGTGATTATTATAATTTTTCACTTGAAGAACCACCGTCAGTTATTCTTCAGTGAATGCTTCGTAAATTTCTTCCTTTTTTTTTCCAAGTAGGGTCTAAGAGTCGGTCTGAACTTAGCCTTGGCCATTGCTCTGCACAACATCCCAGAGGTATACAATTTGTTGGTTGTCTATTTTGCACTTTTCTTTCAATTTTGGTATTAAATAATTACAGTTAGGTTCTATGCTTATAATTTCCGAAAAAGCAAGACTTTAGTTATTAAAAGGTATCGTGATTTGTGTTTTAATCATTGATTGAGAGGACATAGAATCATGTTGGAGCTAATTTTCTTTATTGGGTTGGTAAAATAATAGGATAACTAAGGAACTGTTTGTAAATAGGAAGACTCAAGCTTTAACACAACCTAAACTAGATTGATGCAAAGGGCATTATTTGGAGCTCACAAATTTTACGTCAAATGCTTCGGGAATTGTTCGTTTTTTGTTTTCTTATCGTACAGATTGTTATATTCCTCTATATTAGAAATGATATTAGTGCAATTGGTTATAGGAGCAATGGAAAAATGGCTCATGGGTATTTCATAATTTTTGGTTTCTAGGGTGTTGCTGTTGCTCTGCCTATTTATTTTGCAACGCAAAGGTGAGATCTTTAAAAACAAATTCAGTTCCTATATTCAATTTTGAGAAAGAATGTTCTTCCTCTCTTCTCCAGTTACATATAGTTCAAAGTATGCTTGTTGGACATTCGTCTGTAATGTAGTTGTTGTGACGAAGTTTTGGCGTAAATTGATGGGGCACGACCGTTTGGACTAAAGAAGTAGAACAGGGTCGAGTTGATTAATTTTGTTGCTATGTTTTGATGTCTCAGCAAATGGCAGGCATTCAAGTTGGCTACTCTTTCTGGGTTTGCTGAGCCACTGGGTGTTATAATTGTAGGTATGACAACTTATGTTTTTGAAAATACGAGTCGGGCTTACCTTCTGATTGTACAAAACATATGTTATAAACATACTAATGTGATGAAGTCGTGTTATTTTCGTCGCAGCATATTTGTTTCCGAGCAGTTTGAGTCCAGACATTCTGGAGGGCCTCCTAGGATCAGGTTTGAAATGCAGATGTTGTTCCTCGACATTACTGTTGTTTGTGTAAAATCTTACATCTTTTGTTGCTGGGTCCAGTGGGTGGAGTTATGGCTTTTCTGACCCTGCATGAAATGCTGCCATTGGCATTCGATTATGCCGGACAAAAGCAAGCCGTTAAGGCCGTCTTCCTCGGAATGGCCTTCATGTCGGCTAGGTAAATGAAAATAGTTATTTCAATCAAAGGGCCGGCAAGATCGTTGAGATAATTGACAAATTGCATTCGTTTTGCAGCCTTTACTTGCTGGAGATCAGCTTGCCCGAAGATCTTAGCTTGTAGTTATCGGTCATGGCCGGGAGGGGCACTGTTTAGCACTTCATTTATCGCCTCAGAGTTAATTGGCTAAATAATTGTAATCATTGATGTTACACAAAAAATGTAACTTGCAATGTATATGCAGCCAAGCAGTTCTCTCATTTTCTAAGTCTGCTTCAATTGCCATTCTCAATTTTACCACATTCTTATGTACAAGGCCCCGTCCAATGTATAGAACATCTAGTGAGGAATCACTTAGACAGCATATAAAATGTCAAAATTAACCTCCTTGGCGTCGAGGCTGCCAGAGGAAAGACATAAAGGATGCGCTATCAGTTCCGGTGGCCAACTCCAAAGTGAAACCTTTTCGCGTTCTTGTCGTTGAATGCATATTCCAGACGAAGAGGCCCCAAAGGTGAGTCTAGTCGGATACCGAACCCATATCCATACCCACTTCCGGGCTTCAGCCTAGCTCCAGCTGGATCACCTGCCGGAGATAAATCAACACAGCAGCTAATTTAAAGTCCTAATTAAGAAGTTATTTGTGAATCCCAACTACCCAAATAAAGGCATGAATTTCTAATTTAAATCCCACAAGGGGTTTATCCTATCTAACCAACTGTTAAGATCAAATTGCTCTTTCCGTCTAGTCTCGTCCTTGACTTTTTGAACTTCGCATTGAGTACAGAAGTTGGTTTTAGGTGCCAAGTTAGTGACTAGCACAATTACTTTACTCTTTCTAATGCAGCAAATAAACAACCAAAACAGACGTACCAGGAACGTTAGGGCCTGATCCAAGATCAGTTCCGTAGTCAGCAAAAATAACCCCCTTCACAGGTCCATACTGCAACAATTAGCCAAGAAATCAAGTTCAGATAGAGTAGGAAAAAAAGACTAATGACATCTAATTACTTTACAAGCTACTTTTATGCTTGACCTTCGCTCCATTTGGATTATGTAGTAGTTTTCGTATGAGCTAGAAAAATAAAAAACCAATCGTTCTAGGATAGAGTTGTCTATTTCTAGAAACTGGATGGCCAGGTTCCACCATTTTTCTTACTCAGAAGTAGGGCCGCTACTTAACTGGAGCTTATTTTCTATTGCAAGACAACGCAAGAATTCTGTAGAACTCACCACTAGTCAAAAAGCACTAAAAGGGTAAAGATCATTAGTAGATTTTCATCATTAAGTACCATGGGGAAAGATATTTCTCCAGAGCCAACCCCATACGATCGCCCAGAGCCGACTGCGCCTTCTTCATAACCTCGGACACTATTTGTTCCACCAATGGCAAATGCTTCATGTGGAGAAATGTTTCCAATCACGTGACCTCCAGACAAACTAAAAATTGAAACCAAATTAAATAAGAAAACTACACATCAAATCATTTACTTTATGTCTTTGTTCGCTAGAAGTCAAGAGAAGCAATATAATGTAATTTCCTACAAGCATTCACAGCATTCCCAGGTTGATACTCCAGTACAAATACAGAACCATACCTTAGAAGAAGATGAGAGGGACCGAAATCCACACCCTTCCTAGCACGAGCATTCACTCTATTGAAAAACAACCACTCAGGCAAAACAGGAATTCCTTGTTCCACATTGATGGCAAACTGCATGAAGAACAAAAGCATGAAGACTATCGCCATGGCATAAGTCAATATTAAAGATGAATCAAGATTATATACATGACTTACCATAGAAGACCCCCGGTCACTTGAACCAGTGTAAACACTTTCAACTTTAGCTATCAACATATCATCATGAATATTTCCACTACAAAGCAGAGCCACCCAAACAGAAGATAAGAAACAAGTATCTTTTGTTTGATAGCATCGGTTTGCAAATAAATTTACCTTGCAGTAAGAGGACTGCTGTATGCATCCTTGATAATTGGGTTTCCTTTTTCATCCCGAGCACCGGCACGCTGAATAAAATAAATTTATATAACAAAATTGCCTCTATATCACTCAAACTAAAATCTAACAGAGAATCTGCTCATTAAAATGATTTAAAAGCCAATTTTGGAAGAACAAAAACATACTGATAACATAGCTTGAATTCTGAAAAAGAAAAGGTGGTTTTTGCAAGTGCTACAAGGATTTACATCCTGAAGCACCAGCTTCCAGCAATTCATCCAGAACTGAACAAAATTAAGAATTAAAAATTGATGAAATCAAAGTACCTGAAAATAAAGTCCAGCAGTTCCACTCCACTTTGGCCTGAATGGTCGACTGAATTCTAAACCAGCTGTGACACGGCCAATGGTCAAGCTACAGTCACGCTGGTCACCGTGGACAAGTGTCCCAGGGGTGGTTGAGTTCTTAAGAAAGGAATAAGCAATCAAATAATAAGTTTCCAAGTCAAGAAATATTATATTAAATATACCCAAAATCAATAGTTTACCTGAACCATTATTGTTCGAGAGGTCCTTTTATCATCTCCTTCAATCCATGGGTCTGTATAGTTTATGCGAAATATGGAATCAATCTGACCCCTCTCTACAGAAACATGGAGTTTCTGGTTTCTTCCAAAAAGATTTCTGTGAGAGTATGCAAAGCTGCATAAAAAGAAATTGACTGAGCTAGAAAAGAAGTGCATGTCAAAATCATGTGCCTTTCAAACCAAATTAAACCCAACTGCACAAACATAGGTTTTATTAGATGAAATAAACATTTCTTATGTGAGACACACATAAATAAGGGGATTTAAAGTGAAAGGAAGCACATGAATCAAATATGACGTAAGTACAAATGTAATCTTAAGCTTGCCTTCCAATAAGTCCTGACAATGGGCCACTTGTGATCCTACAATAATAAATATCACCAAGAATTACCACTTGTAAGAGTAATAAAAAAAAGGAAGAGATAATTTGGGTTAAGGCGAATCTAGCTGACACATTTTAAAAGGTCGTGACTCACCCACTTGATATTCCACCACCTGCAGAGAAACCGCCACTTGGACGCTCAACAACATTCATTATCATGTCCACTTTACCAGAATCTAAATTTTCACAAATAGAAAATCATCAACAACTGCTATGTGGTAGAGCCTAACAGTCAAACATCAACAATTTAACGAAGTATGCCAATTAAACTGTGAAGAAATACGTGTAATAACTTCTGAAGAAATTAAATTTCTACCGACAAAATACTAGGAATATGGAAAAATTTAGAGGCTTGAAAATGTTCTGTCATTGCAATTGACACATTAACATGATAGCTAAAGCCTTTGTTGAGGTTTCCCATGTACTACCAATCACATTTTCTCTATCAGATCACAGAAAAATTGCAGACAGAAATTCAACCCATTGATTATCTTAAATTAGAAAACAGTTGCAGTAGGAAACATTCTTTGAAAAGTTTCCCAAGAAAAAGTTTGCACATTCCAAAGTTTTGGATAATCACAGATTCAATAAGCATACAAAAAGAAAAACAGATATATCTGAGAATCAAATATAAAGAAAAGTAAATATATTAAACCTGTTGCAGGTTGGGGAATAATGCTGACATCCTCCATGATACCCATAGTTAGTACTGTCTCAACATCCCTTTTCCCTTGAAGCATACTGTAGATCTACACATTGATAACAAGTTTTAATCTAAGTCACAGTAAGATCATCACCGCACAACAGAAACTAGCCATAAAAAAAATTCCATACAGAAATATCCAATTAATCATGATAAACCAAAAAATAATAATAATGCTCAGTCAAAATAATGACCAAATGAAAGGGTAAAATAAACTATATAAATCAAATAAACTATTGAAATATCTGTAACTTCAGATGATGTCATCATCCACAAAAATACATCCAAGATTAATAAAAGTAAGTGGTTGATTGACCCCAAAATCTAGATCACATTACCTGTCCTTTCTTAGTAGTAAGCTGCCGAAGAATTGTTTCAGGCTTTGTTTTCCCAGTGGTCGGCTCACCACTGATGATAGCAAAAGGTAAAAACTTAATCTGGGAACTAATATGCATGAATTATATCATAGTGTGTAGGTGTACAGAAGGTGTTAATGTGTTTTGAGTTTCCATATACTGAGTGTGAATTAGAAAAAGCTAGGTGGAAGTAATTACGTCTTCCTGTCAAGAAAACGGATGGAGATATTATTGACCTCGGCTTCTAAAACTCGTAATCTAATAATGCCTCCAGAAAGAATGTCAACCGTTGATGCCTATAGCAAAAATTTCAAAACAAACAACCAATCGTCAATCAGCGTGAACAGGCCATCACTTGCATTGTCATACGTCAACATGGAAAATTCAAAGTAAAAGCCGGATGCACTCTTAGTGTCCACATAAACTGATAATAAATAGAATATGAAGAATGGCTGACCAAAGCAAAAAGACCTCGTTCCATGTACCAGCTATCTATAGATGATATTACTTCATCCAAATGCCTGAGATTAACAACTTTTCCTGCATAACTTGGCACCAAAAACCCAAAAACAATGAAAGTCTCCTATGAGTACACGCCAGTAATGTTGGGCAAAGTATTTTTAATTTTAATCATACAAATATAATATGTAAGAGCAGACATGAAACCAACCATATCCATCACGAAAAGCATCCTCCAAAAACTTTGTCGGAAGAACATTAGCTCCTTCGCATACCAATCCTTGAAACTCCTGATTTGGTTCTACCTTATACCAAAATAACCAGAAAAAGATTAAAACACAATAAACTACCCAGACACAACTAAACAATACTATGGAGCAGCTGAAAATGTTTTCCTTTCCATCACAAAGTAAGTGACTGGCCAAATACCAAAATGTTGAAAGAAATAATATATCCAGGAACCTATGGTCAGCACAAAGAAAATGCCAATGAAAGTATAACCAGAATTAACATAATCTAGAAAATCTCAAATTCAAATGAGAAGATAGTAATCCTTTATCACAAATATAATTATGAACGACAATAAGGAAAACAAAAATGATCAAATGAACTTCTTTGCTGTAAAAAATTCATCTATTTATGCTTTTTTTTCTGCACAATTGTCAACAATAATGATTCACCTCTCGAGAAATTTCACAGAAGAAAACAGAGGAGTTCAATGCAAGAATAAGTGAAATGAACAACAGCATTAATAAAAGATCCTAGATTTTCTTTTTCTAAAAAATACTCAACACTACGTTGTATAAAACTATATACACAAAGAAATTTCAACCTTCCATTAATCTCCTTCTACATTGTTCTACTCCACCATGCCCGTTTACTTTTGATTAAAGAACCAGAGTTAAATACCAAATGCAGAATGTAATTCCTGTTGTACCTAAATCTAGTATCAATATTCTCCACCTAAGTCCCTAAAAAGGGTTACTGATACAACTTTCCATGGTGTAAGTCTCAGAAGATCATAGTAATCTTGCTTAAGTATAATTTTACTCTCTGTCCCGCTGTCTCTGTCCCCAAGTCCTAACTAAAGAGTAAAGTCAGACTCTTACAAAGTGAGAGATCGATCATATCCATTCACCAAAAAAATAAATTTTAGTTTTCCCAAACCAAATTATCAAAACCATAATATTCACTTTGTACTTCATATTATGGGAAAGGAAATAATTCAGATCAGATCCTACTCTAGTGTGCTCATTATACTATGGAAATGAGTGCAAATAACTCAACTAAAATCTACCTGAAATATCAATCTGACTCCATCACGGGTATCAACTGCAACAGGAATGCATGAGCAGAAATATCCACTGTTTATAATTCTGTGAACGTCCTCTTGAACCTCGCTCACAGTGAGTGCAGAATTGGCTCGGCTTGCCTTCAATGCATTCAAGGCCTCCATTTCAAGGTCTTTCCTTTCAAGCTCCTCCCCATCCTTATTCCTCACAAAAACTTCACTGATTAAAACCCTCTCTTCGTCCTTTTTAGTCGAGGAATATCCTTTTTGCTGAGTCTCCTTCCCCTCTAACCCGGGCTGAATGGTCTCCTCTGATTGAGACAAAGCCAATGAAGCTGAACACAGCAAAGAGGACTTTCCTATCGCCATGCCACCTTTGCTTCCCATTCTCTGTTCACTGGAATCATGCCCCTTCCGAAATACGGATTCAGAATAAGTACACTCGTTGTGACTTATAAGAGACAATGCAGCCGAACGTAGAAGAGAATATTTACCAATCAACGGCTGATATCCCCCATTTCCGCGTCGCTTCTTCAACTTCTCCCACTTAGCTACCCAATCTGATTGAGTAGACTCGCCATAACGGCCGAAGGGTAGAGTGTTTGACCAGAAATGGCAAAATTTGGACCCAAGCTGAACAAACTCCGACCGTGTCTTGACAGAATCGATGAAATCCGACAGCGAGTGCCGCGTCTTATCAATTTGTGAACCTAGATCTTGAGAGCAAAAGGGAAAATTAAACGGAGGTGGCGAGACGAGAGAAACTCTGAGCGAAGGAGACGAAGAGAATCCAACGTCATCGTTGAGGGGCATCTTGGTATGACCGGCGGAAATAGCAAAGGCTTCACGCACCGTCAACAGAAATTATGCCCAAAACCATTCGGAAATCCGTCCGAGGTTTAATTAGGGCTTTTGAAGGAGAAAAAGGCGGTGAATCTCGGCGCGAAAAATCTGACATCGATCGACCCGGTTGCAGAAAATTCCGGTATCGGGTCGGTTGCAGCATCTATTGGTGGTATATAATCAATAATAAATTAATCACTAAACTTTTTTTTTTAACAAATTAATCACTAAACTACGAAAAAAAATTACTACTAATATCATTGTCACATTTGTGCTTTAATTTTGATCCACGGTGGATGTCTATTAATCCGACGCGGATCAATAGTTTTAAAAATAACCTTACAATATTGTTAATCCACAGCAGATCAGTATTAATCCTCTGCAGGTTGACAATAATTTGCAGTGGATTAATACTAATACGTCACGAATCATCGTGTCTCATCTGTTTTGTATAAATTCACAGTACACTCATAGCTATTTTCTCATAGATTTTGTCAATAATTAGTGAACCCTCGAGATTTCTGAAAGTTGAAGTGTACCGCATTTTGGTGAAGTTGAAGCATTTGTTAAACACCAAATGGCGTCTCGGAGTGTGGAGGAATCTGTTATTAACTGTCAAGTTGAAGTGAGGCTGACATCCACATTTTTGGCCAATGAGCTACGTGCAATTGGGAATGAAGCTGTTATAGTAACAAAGACATGGACATGTCCAAGAGTAGGCCTAGACGACCACCACAAGCAGAATGCACGTTCCTTGAGTTGGGTCTTGATCAATCTGTGATCCTTTTCGGACGAAACCTTTGACCGCCCGTTCGACCTCGATGCGTCCAAAAACTTTCGATTGAATTTCGCTTCTACGATTTGCATTCCTTTGATTTCTTAAGTCTCAATATAATATATAATCACTGCATTGACTTAGATAAGCTTGTTAGCATCCTTAAATATCCGTTTTGAGGATATTTCTCATCAATATGAATATAAATATAATGAATAAATCATTAAGCATATTATCAATAAACACATAATAATTAACTTATTATTTCCATCAAAATAGTCATCATCAAAATAAACTAAGTCTAAGCCATTTAGGCCAACATGCTTCTCATCGTGTTTGTTGTCCCTACTTACTACGAGAAGATGATCTCAATGATGGTGTACTCATCATGGACTAGCTTTCCTGAAAGAATTGTGCACTTCTCCACGTTCTTAAGAGTATTTCTAACAATATACTTCTTGAAAATATCCATAAGTTCACATTGTTGCAAAAAAAATTCACACGAGATCATTAAACAATACTAATCCGGCTCGAATTGACAGACAATATTGATCCC
>CM039475.1:950853-985844 GCA_022433065.1 Begonia loranthoides
TCAGTTGTACAACCTCCACCCCCTTCAATTGTAGGACCGCCACTCTACCTCGTTTCTTCGGGGTCTTGCATACACATTCCCCTCCAACTTTGTTGACCCTCATTCAGTCCACTTTCAATCTGTTGTGAACATCTATGGCATTCTCTTCGATTCTTGGCTCATCCTTCGAGATTGGTACCATAGATTGCTTAACAATCCTATTAATGATCCAATTGGATGACAAACTCTTGGCCAAGTTGTTCAGCACCTCGTACATGTGACTCAAAATGACATATCTGATGTCGACTTTTTTCCTTGTGAACATCTTCTCGAGCAAATAGAGATTCATGCAACTAACATAGTATCGATGTCCAACCCAAGGCAAAATGGTATGTGTCATGATGATGTGAATCACTCGGGCTATGCATTCAACTCATTGGACTTTGGCTTCTTGTACGCTGCAATCTCGAGATCCCGGTGCAACAATTTAAGTACTGCTAGCCCTTCTCCTTGCCTGATGAAAGGTGGCTCTCAAGACACGAGGTAATAGTGATCATTTGGTCCCTCCATTGCTCATCCAAGCATCACGTTAAGATCGTTGGGAGTCAGCCTCAATTCCTATCCAAAGATATAAGTCCGGACCTCTAATGGCAGTTTCAAATTTGCATAAAACAGCTTCATAATTCTCTCACAATAACTTCCACTTAATCGGCACGAATCGACTAAGCCAGCCCCCTCAAATAATTGTTCAATTTTCAACTCAGCCAGGAACTCAAAGTCTACTATTCTAGAAACAATAATTGAATGGTGTTTAACATTAGCTTCATATCGCTCATTCGTGTAGGCTGTTCTGAAGAGTAGGGAGTGGAAACCCTCTGCAACGGGTTGGAAACGGACTAGTGCACCTCCAATTGGTCATTGTTCAGGCTGCGGTTGAGGTTGAGGTTGAGGTTGTGCTTCAACCTCAACTTCAGCTTCAATTCCGCCAACACAGCCTGTCGTGGCTCCTCCATCTTCACCCTCCTGCGGATGCTCCAACTTGCATAGCAGCGAGTGCTGCCTGTGGTTGCGAGTGAGTATGCGATGAACCTCCCTTTCGCTTGAACATTATTTTCTTTGCACGGGAATCCATTGGTATCGATTATACAGTGTGTAACAAAGGTCTGAGAGTACGAATATTTGCTGAGGATATCGTGGTTGGCAGTGAAATCGGCAGAGTGCACGATCGAGTTTTATATAGTAGGGCAGAGGAATAAAGAACGAGGCACGATGATTCTCAGAAGATTGATATTAATCTGCCGCAGATTATTGTCAACCCGTGGAAGATCAGCATTAATCCGCCGCAGATTATTGTCAACACGCGGTGGATTAATACTGATTTTCCGCGGGTTGACAATATTATAAGGTTATTTTTAAAACTATTGATCTGCAGCGGATTAATAGATGATCTACCACGGATCGAAATTGAAGTGTTTAACGGCAAACATGAAAGCTATGTTAGCTGCAACTTTTTTTCATAGTTCAATGGTTAATTTGTTAATGAAAAAAGTTTTATAGTTGATTTGTCATTGATCACAAAGTACGATGGTTAGTTTGTCATTTTTCCTTTCTTATATAACAAACAAAATAATATTAAAAATCTATTATAACATGCAAATATATTTTTTATTTTGCGTTTTGAAAATTTAAAATTAAGAGAAACGAGTGAATTTGGAAACGAGTAATATTTAGTTTATTATTTAATTTGGAAACAAGTAATATTAAGTTTATCATTACCATCGCCAATTAATATAAATATTTTATTTGGACTATTTATAATTTGTCTTAATTATTAGACCAATTGATACACGTTACATTAAGAGGTAAAAGTTATAGTATAAAAAAAATTAACAAAATAACCACTGTACTATGATAAGTTAACCACTAAACAATTTTTGCTAAAAAATAAAACACTCAACTATAAAAAAATGAATAATGTAAACATCACAGTTAACTTGAGGGAAATTACTCAATCATATCATTTTAGATAACTCGCAATAGAAAAGTGTTAATACTCATGGAAAAAAAAACTGCAAGAACTTGTGATTTCAGAGACTTTCAGTAGAAAATAGTTAATACCATGAAGAATGAATTTAAAAAAATATTTGCATAGGAAAGATGAAAAACCGTTACAGCGATATTTGCTTCGTTCATTTTTCATAGTTCAATGTTTAAGTTAATAGCACAAATTGTTCAATGATTGACTTGTTATTAATCTCATAATACAATGGTTGTTTTGTTAATTTTCCAATTAAAAATCAAACTTATCATAACACTTCAAAACTGCAAAGACAAATGAAATTTATATGTATAAGTAATTTTCATTGAACTCACAATACTACTACTAAATAGCGTTAAAAAAAATCATCTATATGCAATATAGCATGACCACTTGACTTACTCATTACATGTAATTGATATCACATAAACTAATAGCATCAATTATCATTTCTTTAGATGGGACTATCAAAAACCGTCTAGAGGTTATTTCGTTCAATCATGCAACGTAAAGGTAGGGGCGACATAGTGTGGTTTTAGACGTTGATAACATGCAATGTTGTAGCACTTGATAAATTGGTTTTGTTTTCAATTAGCAACTTTTGACTCATTCCAATGGAATTTTCGTATTGTTCTATGTTGTGCTTGTGTTATACATTTGTGTGCAGTCTCGCTCTCACGACCAAGATATTGCCATCTTAGTGCCAAGCTTCAAATAAATTTGCTCTTAATCTTACTCCAAAATGTATATATTGTTAGCGTATAGAGAAAACTTTGCTTATGATTAATGTCTATAACATTTTTCAAGCAATCGAAGATAACCCTCTTAAATTTTGATAGCTCGAGGTCATTTTTACCCTCACACGACAATGTTTGCTTTGAGTTGAGATGGTGTATCGCTCTAGATAATGCTTGCTTTGAATCAAAATTCACTTGAATTTGCTCCAAAACACGTGTAATGTTAGTTTGTGGAAGAAAGCTACTAATATTTTGATTTTTTTTTTTACTTTTCAATAGTAATGTGCTGTTATGCAATTTTTTCGTATCGACTATATCTGTGTTAATTAGGTTATCTATAAAAAAAACCATGCCTCTTGATGTTTGAACCATATAATACTTGTAAATATGTAAAGATTAACACGTGACAAAGGCGACAATGATTGTTGGACATATTTAGATGAAGTCATGATAGAAGCAAAACATGAAATTTCGCTTCCTGTGTATCAAAAACTTCAATATTTAAATTTAAATATTTTTAGATATTTTTGTTGAAAAATAAACGATAATCGAAAAAGAAAATACTTAAAAACATGGACACTAAAATTTACTTGTAAAATTATTTTAAAAAAAATATCACGGACGGAGAAATTCGTTATAATCAAATCAAAATATTACAGACTTTTGCAACTTAAACAATAATATATAGAGTAACAAAAAAACCTTAACATTAGATACAATTTTAATTCGATCCAACTATAATTCGAGTTACATCAAAATTTAACAATTTTATTTATTGCTGGATTAAAATTTGACTGATTGCATGGCTGTAGATGTAAATTAACGTAATAATACCCTAGAATTTTAAGAGTGAGTGGCATTTTTTGTTGCCTTCTATAATGATGGGTTCATTGACATGGGTTTTGGAGTCCAAGAGAGGAGTGATTAAAAAAGCAAAAACTTCATCATTTATGCTTTGGGAAATTCAATAGAATTCTAACGTTACTAGGTGCTCTCAATACAATATTATTTGCTTTACACTAAAGACTACACAGTTTTGTTTTTGGAGTGAGCCTAAAACGCATTGTATTAGGTATGGAGGAGAACTCTACTTATAAACCATACATTTTCTACATTCTCAAGTGAAATGGTATTATGCACTCCCACTGATACGAGCCGAACACACATTTTAGTCTGTCCTTGCCTTCAAAGGGCGAGGTGTCACACAAACCAAACCAAACTGACGTTTTTAGATATTGGGATTTGACAAGTTTAATCGAGATGGTTACGTTAGGGTGGAAAATAATGTGTATGGTTATAAAAATGTCAAGAACAGATGAATCCAATTCGACACTACACTAATTAATTATGTTTAATACTTTGGTTAGACTAATCTTAGTATTAAACCAATCCCATGATATTTATATGCAAAGTAAGTAAAAAGAGTAGATAGCTAGATTTCTCAACAATGCTCTTCTAACATTTAACAACTAGCCTTCAAAATAAACACATGAGCTCGTTATTTTCTAAGCATGTTCTAATTTTACATTATAATATTATATTTCGATGCATCATTTACATGTTACTCATTTATTAATATAAATGATATATTATTTTGTAATTAATCCTCTCAGTATAATATTAATCGCTTTGGGTCGAATCATGCGTGGTTTTGTTTTTTAGGTTAGCTAAAAATACGTTGTACTATGTAAAAAAAAGAAATCTACTACTATAAACTATGCATTTTTTACTATTTCAAGCGCGGTGAAATTATACATGCTGCTGATATAGGTTGGACCCTCACACAGCCCATACTGATTTTCACAAAATGGGTTACCACGTATTTTGAATTTTTCGTATTGCATCATCAAGTTTTGACCATTGTGACTTTAAAGTGAAGTCTCAAAATATTGAATGAATAATCAATAATGTAAATCTTAATTGTTAGAACTTAAATTCTTCAATCTATAATATTTAATCTAAAAACCCTTATTGAAATAAGTTATCAAGAATAACACATGACTTATTATCTAAATTCATTATAATCTTTAGAAAAATAGCAATTAAGTTTGTTGATGATCTCCTAAAATATATTATGTGACCTAAAGATTATAACATTAGAATAAGGAATAGTTAATTATTGAATTATACCTATAATTGAATCAAATTCACATCCTAAAGTTCACACATTCGGGTCCGACTCTTAAGTCCATTAACATACTTTAAGAGACCCAAATCAATAATTATTATAATATATAATATATTATAATAACACTATTTAAAGGTATAGGTGATTTTAGGAGGGACATCATTCTATTCTTAAAAGTTGATACTTTTTTTAATATTTTTTTTATGTTAAATCAAATCTATTGGTGAAGATTTTGGTACGAAATAATATTTTCATCAAGAATACGACACTCCGGTTAACATACACAATCCACCAAAAGCTACACTTACCGCACTGGTCGACTGTACATGTCAACTGGTGCCACCATATTTTAGATATGAGTGAAAAAGAGCAGAAAATGGGCAAAGTAACAGCTTGAAAGTTTAGGGTTTGTCCACTAAAGTAGACACTAGACAAACAATGGCCCCATTGTCACACTACAATAAAATAAGAATATTAGAATCCTGTACGAATCATATTGTGTCAGTTTGATGACGCAAATATAGTAATTTTTTATATGTGACATTATTATGTGCAACATAAATTGGATTCCTACTGTACTGTCTTTATCTACTGACTTTTAAATAAGTGATTTGTTGTTTTTTAATTGGAAAGTAAAACTTATTTTATACAAAATAATAATTAAATCGATAATTAATTTTTAAAATTATTATCTAATTTCATAATTAATTATCAAATTTAACAACTATTTAAAAAATTAATTAAAAATTTTAAGTAACATATATTTTTATCGCGGAACATATATTTTTTTATTGTGAAAAATACTTTATTTACTGTAATTTTTTTAAAAAAATTTATTTATATTTTTTATTGATCATATTTCAGTATATTATTTATTAATAAAAATTATTTAATATTTTTGATTTGTTCTTTATTTTAAGATTTGTACTAAATTAAAGAAATTAAAAGAGATTAAGAAAAAGTAAAATGAGGGGGGTGAATTCCAATTTCCACGTAATGGTAGGGTGGAAAAGCGCGGCAGCGAATAATTATCTCCTCCAACATAGTTCGCGTGCTTCTTCAACCGCAGTACAAAAGCTGCTGGAGACTCTTCGTATTTTTAGATACAGAAAGCGAGGCGAACTACTCTGTTAAGCTCCCTCTGTCTCTGTGGATTCAATTGTACTCGAAAGAGGAAGAAGAAGAAGGGGGAGGAGGAAAGGAGGAGAGGCGGAAGCAGAAGCAGTAGCGGATGCTATTCTTAGGAAGAAGTAATCAGTTTCAGTTTCGTTTCATTCCTCATGCAACTCGTTTGTTTCCTTTTATTCGGAGAAACGTCTTCGTTTGATCGAGTTTTTTTTTTGGTTAATTTGTTGACGCATTGATTGGAGTTTATGTCACTATCCTCTCTACCAAATGTTTTCTTTATAAAATTATGGAATTCGGATTTTCTTCGTTGCAATTGCATTATCGACAGACTTCGGTGGTATGATACCAGGTCTCGGCGAGATTTTTTGTTTATTTACTGAGACTGTACAATAGCAAATGAAAAAGCTGAGAAACTTATTCTCCGTTGCTGATAATGTTTTGACTTTTGTTATAGGGGAGGAAGAAAGGGAGTAAGCTTAGAAGGAGTCACCGTTTCCGTCAAATTAGTCTCTATACATGGCGTAGTCCATTGATTGATATTTTTTTTAGTTTTGACTTCATAACTCTGGTTTGTTCTCAAATTTTTTCTTAATGATTTCACGAGTTAATCATTGAAATCGACATCAAGATTTCTATCTCACATCAAGCTACAGAACCTCAACAGTCTCTATTCATACAACAAAAAAGAAAATCATGAAAATTGTACCCCACAATAATTTATTATGAATGTTTACTACTCTGCTTTCTTGCAAATCTTGAAGATTCCGTCCTCTGAATTTAGTATCTTAATTGAAGTTACTGAAATCTCTTATTGCGTGTGACAGTCTATCCAGGTCTCTTTTATTTACCTTGACTGCCTAGGTTCCGTAATTTCCATTTTTTAAAAAAAAGAATCTCTGTTTAACATTTGCAGTATTCTGTCGAGGATACTTAGTGGGCCCTTATTGATGGCTTGAACTTTTGCAAGGGCTTGCATCATTTTCTTTTAGTTGGATGATCAGGTTCATCTTACTTATTGCTGTTTGGCTATTATCTTTGAAACAACGTATTTATTATTATTTTTTTATGGGAAGTTATTGATATTATTTCTTGTTTTAGAATGTTTACTAATATGTATTGAAGATGAGTTGGAACTCTCATAAGGAGGTTCATTACATCAACACCAGCTATCCTTATGATACAGCTGGAAGCTTTATGGAATATTTTGAAGGTCTTACTTATGAGCACGCCAATTTCATTTTTTCTGGTGCCACATCTTCGCAGGTTCAATGGATCTACTTGTTAATGTGTTTATCTTTGTAGATCGATATCACATTCTACACTTATCTTCTAATTAATTTCATGTTGTCTTTTGGTATTGGTCTGACACTAAGAACTGTGATCTGAAGCAAATTTTGCTAGAATTATTCCTAATATGATTGTTTCGGCCAATTAAATGTCTTTTTTGCACCACATGGGACCTAATTTAAAGGACTGCAAACTCCTTCATTCTTAAGTCTGTTATTATTGTCACTGCTAAAAATAGTGTTATGACTGTGAATTTGTTATACATCATCAGTTTTCTTCTTTTAAGTATCAAACACTATAAAAATTTCATTAGCTGTGCATTTCTAGAAATCACTTTTGATAGTTGCAGTTAGTTGCATATTTGTGTGTTGTCATGGTTGTAATTGATTGAAAAATTAAACAATCCTTCGTAGTGACTATGTGTTGTATCATTGAGTTGTTTGGAACCATTATATTTTTGTATTGATGTCATGTAGAAATTTCGCTTTAGGAAAAAAAAAACTTAACAGTGTTTACCATTCAGTATTTGTTTACTCTCATTCATGCAGGAGGTTGTTTATCCATCAAGTACGACGAGTTACTATAAGTTTGGGTTTTCTGATTCTGGAAGCACTTCATACTACAATCATGCACAAGCTTATGAGGTACATGATTATGATTCTGGAGTTACTGCCCACAGGGGACAAGAGAATTCCTCTATGGTCAATAATGGACAGAGTTCAGTAAATTCAGAGTGTATGGGAAATGTTAGCGCTACTACACGTGACACAATTACAGAATGTAAGTGCTTAGGTTTATTTAGCTTTAAATTTTTGTTTGTTTTGCTTAATCTTTTCTGACGCACTGAGTTAGCCTTCAGGTGTCAAAATTAGTTGGCTTTCAAGTGTTCAAAAGGCTGTGTAAGAAGACAACATAAGTTGTAATTACATATTAATGACACAATTTGCTAGAATTAGAAATAACCATTTGTTTTGTTTTTGATTCTTATAAAAGAAAAAGTAGAAGTTAGGTTTTCTTTCTTTCTTTTTTGCTTTTCTAATTTTTTTTCGCTTTTTAAAAGAGTAAGTTGGCTGTGTAATTCTTCTAATTTATTTATCTTTTTTTTTTCTTCTTGCTTTTTCTCTCTGATTATTAATGTTAAAGAAGTTAAACTTCTGTTAACATCACATGCCTTCTTGTATCTTAGGCCCCTGGCGACACCACAATCCTCATGACTATCAGGTTTGCATGTTTTATTTATTTGACTCCACAACAGTTCTATTTATGTTTAACTTTAATGATAACTAGTGTCTAATCGTTTTTGGAAGTTCCTGTTATACTAGATATGAATGCCATGATGATGTTGTAATATTTAAACTTTTTATGATAACAAAATTGATCTCAGGCACATGCAAGCATACAGAACGAAATGGGTTAACTGTCATGATAAAGGCAGCTATTTTAGATTTTCTTTCTCACCCATCAATTTCCTTTGTGAAGTGTTATTCCTTAAACTGACAAATAAATTCCTTTGTTTATAACTCTAAATTAGTGTTATGTGCAAGTGAAGTCAGATGAGTGCCTTTGCTGAAGCAATTTGTCTGTATGCTAATATGCAGGTTGCTTTGCATGACAATATTGATCCTGATAACATGACTTACGAGGTAAAAGTTGTGCTTTTAGGTTTATCTTCATTGACACCTGCATGTTACTTGAAAAAATCTACCTTTTTTTTTGTAATCATTAATGAGCTTATTTCTTATATAAAAAAAAAATAATAACTAAAGAGCTGGTTTGTTAAAGTTCCCCGCCTTTGTTTGTACAAAGGAGTAATAGAGGTTGATAGCGCTATCTTGTGCAGTAGCTTCATTCGTTATAAGAAACAACCTTCATTTGCTTTATACTTCTCAGTTATCTTTTCCAATAGAAAAAGATTGGGAAGTTGTTTTTTTAGGGAGGTGGGGTGTGCTGCTTATTCTTTGTTATTTGATACTGTGGTTGATTTCTCTAGTATGTCTAGGTATGTAAGAATAGTGGAAAATATTTTTACTGTAGTGGAAAACATAACACGATTTTAATTCTGTATTTTGTTTATATTTGTGCCTTTTGAATCTACGAGACAAAGATTTCATTGATTGCTTGGAATTTCTTTAGACTGAGTGATTTTTAGCCACTTTTTCATGGTTAAGCGGTAAAAATAAGCAATATGAAGAATTGGAGTGGAAATTAAACATGTAGTGAAATGTTTGCTTTTTTTATTAAAAATAATTTTCTGAATATTGTTTCAAGCTTTTGAATTGCAGGAATTACTAGAGTTGGGAGAGACAGTTGGAACCCAAAGTCGCGGCCTGTCACAAGAATTAATTGCATTGCTTCCGGTATCGAAGTACAAGTGCAAATTCTTTTTTAGAAAGAAGTCCCGAAGTGAAAGGTAATTGATTGTCTTAATTCAAATATGGTTATTTGTTGTTTTAATCTCAACATGAGAATACTTTGTTCCTGATTTTCAAAATATTGCTATGTTGTGTCATATTGTCCATTGTAAAATTCACAATTTCGTGCTCATATTTTGACAATTTCTAATTAAGAAATTCGTTCGTCATAGGGTATACATTTTGTGCTTTTTTGTTACACTAACACTATTTCTCCAATACATGGATCTATCAATATTTCATAAGGAGAACAGTCTTCATAATTCATTTCAAGGCACGTTTGAGACACTAAATTGATGAGTCGCTACAATCTGGCTTTCCAATGGTGAAGATTACTTTTATCCTAATCTGGGATGATATTATGGAATGACGGACGTTCATAATATAACGACCCGACATGTTCTCTTTTAGTTCTTCTTTTCTCCTATTGTTGAGGACATCATCTTGGTGTAGCATATGGTTTCATTTACAATTACCGTGCAAATGCTTAGTTGGCTATAGATAATTAGTTTAATATTACTGTAAATTGCCATCTCCACTTTAGTTGCACCAATTGGATGAATGGTTTAGATCATTCCCTCTAAATTAGCGCCCGCTTTTGCATTTGTATTGTTCTATCCTGTCCGTCTAACCTGTTCTTATTTGGTTGATGTAGATGTGTGATTTGTCAAATGGAATATCGGCGAGGTGATCGGCGAATAACTCTTCCATGCAATCATCTCTACCACATCGGATGTGGGACCAAATGGCTAAGCATCAATAAGGTCAATTTTGCATAATCATGAATAAAGCCCATTTTTCATAATTTAACTTCCCAAACCTTGAATGGTTTTGGTGAAATTATTGTTCCCCTTTTGCAGGCCTGTCCAATATGTTATACTGAGGTGTTTGGTGATCCTTCAAAACATTAACAAAAATGCATGAAGTCATTTCCTTCTACTTCTTTTCTACTCGAAAGGTTGGTTATTTTTACACGCATTTTCCTTCAAATTTTAGTTTCGATTATCTACCCAATTGTAATAGACTATATAGTAAATAAAAACTACCATTAAACTATAATGTCAATTATTCAGAATGGATAATTGTAAGCCAGTGTGTCACAAGTTCTTATTTGTGTCAAAAATATAAACAGTGATTTAAACACATCATTATAATTTGTTATTCTTGTAGTATCATTCTGTAATACCATTTTGTGTCATTTCCATTAATGTTTTTGTTATGAAAATCATAAAAAGCTGTCGGTAGCAGCATTCTGAAAGAACATTTCAAACAAATCATTAATTATTGTTTGATGTATCATGTTGAAACTGTTATGGATTCTGGCGTCGAATATTTTGCTGGATGAACAATGTTGGGGATTGAATTTCCGTTTAATAGTCCACTCTTAATTTAGTACTTTAGTTGAACGATGAGATCGAACAATGTAGGTATCGATTCTCGTAGCCAAATTTTAAATTATCGCGCAACGCGGTAACTTGAAGAACTTGTACTTAAATTCTAGGTAAATACCCATAATGTTCCCTGAAAAGTTTGTGTGATAAATAAGATCAAATGCCAATAATTTGGGGTTTTGGGTTTTGTTTGGGTGGACCTAAATTTGTAGATCGGCTAAGTTAGCTACCAACAACCAAACAGTTAGATTTTTGAAGTATGAGTGCTATCTTTCTCTAACTATATATTAAATAAATGAAAAATGTGAATCCCACATTGTAAATGTTGCAGACCATTTTCTATTTTGCCTATAAACCACACATGAAATCCATTAAAAATATCTAATTATTCGACCGATACATACGAAATATCCACGAGTTAAATTTAGCACTACTCAACTCTCGTCGTACTTAATTTTTCTTCCCCACAAACACTTTCTCCCTGCAAAATAAATTATTATCGGGCTCTAAACCGGCAAAAACTCAGTTAGACGATGATATCATAATTAAACAAGATAACCAAGTTTACATATATATTCCCACAGGCTATATCCAGAAGTAACGTATTAGTTTATTTCACCCACAATCTTATACCTCCAACCAAACTAGCCCTTATTATAATAACAAGAATTGGACCAACTTTCAGCTAAAGTACACGTACATAGTCCGATACATACATCAAGTTCATACTTTTTAGCAAGCAGGTTCCATCAAGGTTGACTCTCCGATTCTTCCAATTCATCCTCACATTATTTAAATGACTAAACCTTCGTTTATATGCTTTGAAGGTCTTCTCAATTATGATTTTAAATGACTTTCCAATCAATTAGTCACTTAAAAGCAATTGAGATAGTTGGGAACCACGTCTAATGTAAAGTAAGACTGTAATATAAAAATAATTGAGGGAATAATGATATTATTAAAGCATTTTCCCACGAAAGAGTCTTGCTAGAAATGATTGAAGGGAGCCCTATAAAAGGGGAGGGAACTCATCGATGCCATGCAAGTTTAAGCATCAATAGCTTTGGCAATTCAATTCGAAGCGCATTGCATGACAATGGTGAGGTTGAGGCCACCAAGAAAATGGCACAAATTGTTGTGTTTAGCGGTGTTGTGCCTTCTGGCCACCACTGTGGTTGCTAATGGATATGGTGCCGATGACGACTCTTATCGTCGGGACAAGAAGTGGCCGAAACCTCTCCCACCACGAGTGTACAAATCACCGCCACTATCCTCTTCGTCTCCTCCACCATCTTACCTATACAAATCACCGCCACCACCTTCACTGTCACCTCCACCACCTTATGTTTACAAATCACCACCGCCACCTTCGCCGTCACCTCCGCCTCCTTACGTGTATAAATCACCTCCTCCACCTTCACCGTCACCTCCTCCACTTTATATCTATGACTCTCCTCCACCACCTTCACCTTCTCCTCCACCACCATATGCATATCAATCACCACCTCCACCTTCTCCTTCTCCACCGCCGCCATATCTTTACAAATCCCCTCCTCCCCCATCTCCATCCCCACCACCTCCTTATATCTACAAATCTCCTCCACCTCCATCTCCATCACCTCCTCCTCCATATGTATATAAATCACCGCCTCCACCATCTCCATCACCTCCTCCTCCTTACATATATAAATCACCACTGCCTCCCTCATAATCACCTCCTCCTCCTTATGTTTACAAATCACCACCACCACCTTCTCCATCGCCACCACCACCTTACATCTACAAGTCTCCTCCACCTCCATCTCCATCACCTCCTCCTCTATACATATATAAATCACCACCTCCACCATCTCCATCTCCTTCGCCTCCTTATATCTACAAATCCCCCCCTCCACCATCACCATCACCTTCACCTCCTCCTCATGTTTATAAGTCTCCCCCACCTCCATCGTCATCACCTCCTCCTCCTTACATCTATAAATCACCACCACCGCCCTCACCATCGCCTCCACCTCCTTATGTTTACATGTCTCCACCACCACCTTCTCCGTCACCACCTCCTCCATATGTTTATAAATCACCTCCACCACCATCGCCATCACCACCTCCTCCATACATTTACAAATCTCCACCACCACCATCACCACCACCTCCCCCTCCATATGTCTACAAATCTCCTCCGCCACCTTCTCCATCGCCTCCTCCTCCATATGTTTACAAGTCTCCACCACCTCCAACAAAGTCTCCACCTCCTCCTTATGTGTATAAGTCCCCACCTCCACCATCTCCTTCACCACCACCTCCATATGTCTACAAATCCCCACCACCTCCATTGAAGTCTCCACCACCTCCGTATGTCTACAAGTCTCCACCTCCTCCATCGCCATCACCACCTCCTCCATACATTTACAAATCTCCACCCCCACCATCCCCATCACCACCTCCTCCATACATCTACAAGTCTCCACCACCCCCAGTAAAATCTCCACCTCCTCCATATATCTACGAGTCTCCACCTCCTCCAGTAAAGTCTCCACCTCCTCCATACATTTATAAGTCTCCACCTCCGCCATCTCCCTCACCTCCTCCACCATACTATTATAAGTCTCCACCACCCCAACCACCATCCCCACCACTTCCATACCTATATTCATCGCCTCCACCACCAATTGTTGGTTGATTAAATTTAATTTAAGCTATTTAAGTTGTGATTCAATAAGAAACTTCCATTAACGAATGTGGAAAGTGATCTCAATAGTTTTCATTTTGATTGATGTGGGTTACATGGGTTATCAGACAGATTCTTCTTTCATTTGTGATTATATATCATTAGTTGTATCATTTCTATGTAACATCTAAGCCATGTTATTTCAAAGTTTTAAATTATATACATGTTTCTCATCTAGATCTTCTACTTCTTTGTCCAACAATGCTAATTATTGACAATTAATTAACTTGTATTGAAGACGTGAATATTGATGGCACAACTCAAGAATTATGAAAATCCGTACATTAATAGTTTTAATTGTAAGCTTCTCAAGCATAAGGTGTTACGTGCCTATTTAATATTATTTTTCTTGCAAATTGTTGTAAAAATTTACATAAATGAGCACGCATCTTTATGAACGGGAAATTATTTTTTACGAATCTTAAGTGCAACATATTATTTTTTGGGTTAAATTATTCTTTTCAATTAAAGTATGTACACTTGATCATGATATAATATATTTGAAATGTCTCAAACATTTTGTTCTTGTTTTGAATGCTTAAAGAGGAATTATATGCAACCAAAAACTGTTGTAGATGAAAGTTCATCACTGATGTTCACCAAGAATCAAGAACTAGTAATTGAGAAATAGAGTCGTCACTATTTCTACTTGACATTTACTCGATATTTCAGTTCTTAAAATTATTTGCATGTATTTAATTTTTTTAAAAAAATATGGTTCTCAGAAAGTGTAATTAACTTCATGTTTTTATTTAATATTTGATTGTATGAATTCATTTTATTTATATTTAATTATAGGGAAAATGACAAATCAACCATCATCTTTTACTGTTTGTGACAAATCAACCACTAACGTTTTTTTCCTAACAAATTAACCACTGACCAATGAGAAATTGTCAAATCTAACATCGCTGTCACGTTTGCCGTTAATGTGATGAAGTCGAGCCGTGGCGGTTTATCATGGTTCAGGGGTTAATTTGTTAAAATCACGCGGTTTGTCATAATTCAAGGGTTAAATTGTCAAAACTGCGGCGGTTTGTCATAGCTCAGCGGTTAAATTGTTGAAATCGCATCAAAACCATGGCAGTTTGTCATAGTTCAGAGGTTAAATTGTTAAAACCACGACGGTTTGTCATAATTCAGGGGTTAAATTGTTACATCGCAACGGCTTGATAAAAAGAAAATTCTCTGCGGCTTGATGAAAAACCGTGGCAGTTTTGACGCAAAACCGTTGTGGCTTGATGACGAACTGCGGCGGTTTGACGCAAAACCCCTGCGGCGTGTTGACGAACCGCAGCGGTTTGACGACAAACTGCTGCGGTTCCTCATCAAGAAGGAAACTCTCTTCTTTCACGTACCTCGACTTGAATCTTTGAACATCGATAATTTTATCAATTTTTAACAGTTTTGGACACTTGAGTACTCGTTTTCTATCTTTTTTTCGCGATGCACAAGTAGTAAACATCTATTTTGTCATTAAGTGCTTATTAGAGCATATTTTCCATTTTTTTAGGATTTTAAGACATGCATAGGTTTTAAATTCTTGAATAGAATAATTCTGTTCTGTTTTAGTAAATGTTCTAGAAAGATATTTACATAACGTTACCAGAAGTTTTTCTGTTTTAGGTGATAATTCTCTATCTAGTTTGATTCCTTCTTCGATAATTATATTACCTGAAAGGTCAAGATTAAGAATATTCTTTCAATTTACTATGACAAGCATACAACCTGCCCAAGTGTCTTGTGATGCGTCTACTTCAATGATAAAGAAATCTTTTATACTAGGATTATATAATATTGGTAATATCTGACATTTCTGTTTGATATATTTAACTAAATCATTGTCTTGATTTGTCCATATCCATTGTATTTTTTCTGATAATTTTTTCTGTAATGTTTTTCTTTCTGTAGCTAATGCTTGCAGGAAATTTTGTTCAGAGATGTAGTTTAAACATTCTAAGAATCTTTGTATTTGCTTTCGGTCTTGTAATTTATTTGGAAATTTATGTAAATTTTCTTGGATATTTGATGTTAATTGTGTTTCTCCATTATGACTTATTTTTAAACCTAGATATTCCACTTCGGTTTGTAATAATTTTGATTTTTTATGGGAAATAACGAGTCCTTTGTTTTTACATCGAGTTAAGACTTTTAAGGCTGCTTTAATATGATCTTCTTTACTTCCTAGAGTAAAAATAATAATGTCATCGATATAAGCTAAACAAATATATTTTAATCCTTCTAAATTCTGATCCATGAATCTTTGATATATTGAGGGTGTTTGTTTTAATCTAAAAGGTAATACATTCCATTCATATTGTTTTTGAAGTGGACAATTAAAAGCTGTTAAATGTTTAGTCTTTTCTGCTAAGCGTAGTTGCCAGTATCCTGATTTTGCATCTTTTTCTAATATATAATCTTCTCGGGGTAATTTATAACTATATCCAATAGTTGCATTGTACATCTTTTTATAATTAATCACCATTCTTCTTTTGCCACATTTTATTTCATTTTTATTTTCTACATAAAAGGCTGGTGCGCTGTGTGGACTATGACTTTCTCTTATAATTCCTAGGTCTAATAAATGTTTACATTCTATTTTAAATTCTTCAACATCTTTTATACTATATGGAATTCGATTGGGTACGTTAATTACATCATGGGGATTTTTAAGTTTGATTATGATTTCTTCTTTGTTTGTGTTTTTTAGCTGATCTAGAGGATTTTCACTACAAACTATCAATAGCGTATTTTTTAGAATTTGTTGAGTAGTATATAAGAATTGAATAGTATTTAAGGCTTCATGTGCTATTAATTTGACTATTTAAGGTTGAGAAATAATTTTTGTGGTAATTTGTTGTTGTCCCTTCCATCCTGGAAAGGAAAGAGAATTAGTATGAAGACGTTGAATAAAAGATTGATATAATTTTAAAAAATTATTGCCAAGAATAATATCCAAAGTTATGAAGATATAAAGTTTTAGTAACAAAAGGATATCTTTGAATAATAATAGGAATATAATGGCCTACATACCATATTTGATGAATAGATTTGTCAGCGACTATAATTTTAAGAGGTTTATCTAATTTAATCCATGAATTAAGAACATTTCTTTTAGCAAAACATAAAGTTGAGCTAGTATCAATATAAGCAAAGTAAATCTTATTTTGAATAGTGGTTTTAATAAAAGTAGCATTAGGATTTCGTAGTGTTAATTTTTTACTCAGAACTAGAGGTAGAGGTATCTGATTCATAGACATAAATATCTATATCAGAACTTATATCTGAGTCTTCAATAGAGTCATATCCAATTTCATAGGCTAATTTTAAAGTTTATATTTGAGTATTATTATTAAAACGCTGATGACACTTATTGGCATAATGACCTTCTTCATGACATAGCTAACAAGTACATTTTTTCTTATTAGTATGACAAAAGTTATTAGGTCGGATTTTTATTTTCCTTTTAAATTGTTGTCTATTTTTAAAATATTTGCGAGGATTTTTTCATTTATATTTTTGGTATTTTTTATAAGGAATTTTCTTCCATTTTTTACGTTTCTTGTATTTGTTGTCCTTGCATCCATATTTTCCTACTTTATTTGTTATTTTATTACAACATAATTTAATTTTAGCTTGTTTCTTAGCTATTTCATTAGTACAGGATTCTTGTATCCATGTTCTAAGTACAGTTATCCTAGCTCCTAATAAATAAGGGATTGCATTCATTTTTATAGTAATATCCTTGTTTATTCATATATTTTTTGAATTCTCCATCATGAATTTCATTATAAGTGCATTTTTTCTGTGGTTGATTGCGGTGACTAGATTCTAGTATGTCTTGTTTTCCATGATGAGGATAATGTGGATTATAGGGATTTGTATATGGATTGTCATCAGACTCAGTCTCATAGTCAAATACTATCTCATTTGTTTCAGCTTCATTATTCATTAACAGATATTCGTTTGGTATATCATTGTTATCTTCCTTTGGTCTAATTATGAAAATAGACTTGTTAATTTATCTATTTGTTATTCTAAGTTGTCCATTATATTGAAGGAGGTGGTTGAATAGTTAATTTTCGTTTTAATCTTCTATCTAGATTAATATGGTCTAAATCTTCTTAGATGGTAGCTTCAGTTACATCAATATCAACCATATATTAAATATATCAAATAAAAAAATAACAGTTTTGCAGATACACTTACACGAGAATGGAAGCAACTATGAATACAGTATAAAAACAATTTCAGGTACGAATGAAAAAACTACTTATGAAGAACTTCGGTTCAAAATTCCTATTAGAGCTTTTGCTCAAAGAACTTCAGTTCAAACTACTTAATTAGAGCTTTTTGCTCAAAGCGTACCTATCAATATTCTTATTAGAGTGAGATGAATTTTCCCACTCAAAAAATTCCTATCGATATTCTTATTAGAGTGATAAGTGATGAATTTCACCACTCAAAAGATTCTTATCAAAATTCTTAACAATCATAATGGAAAGTGACATACTCATCACTTTTCCAACCTATTTAAAGAGTCAAAATGACATATTATCCGAGTTATCACAAAACCTTCTCAACAAGTGAATTGTCAATTATGAAGACACATATTCCATCCTTACAAATATCATGGATCGAGTATTATATCAGCAATAAAGAAATATCAAGATTACTTTTTGATCCTCAAGATCTCATGGACTATTCACAAGCTCCAAGTGAAAAACAATGACTGATTTTCTGTGAATATTTACTTATCAAAAAGAATTATGATGAAGCATATCAATATCTTAGTTCCAGACATTATCTCCAACCAAATTCCAGAAAGCAAGTCAGAAAAATCAGAATATCATCATTTGATGTATGTGAAATAAATCCCCTTATCCATATCAACCAAGGTTTATATATTGATTGTCTTATATCTCTTGCCAAAAGACAGAACAAATGGGCTAGCAGAGGAGTAATTACCAATGCAGTCAGAAGATTTATCAATGACAGATCAGCATATGATGAATATAATGAATATTCAATATCTTGCCAAGATTTCTTACGAAGAAAAAGACAACAAGCAGAAAAGAAGAAAAAAGAAAGTTACGTCTTAATCGACTATAGCCACCCAGAAGTCTATAATCACTTTGAAAACCACACTACACAAGAAGATGGTGAAGGGGGAGGTGGAGAAGAAGGCAGTGGGAATGGTAGAGGTGGTAAAAGAGGAGGTGGGAATGATAGAGGTGGTAAAAGAGACAGTGGGGATGGCAATGGTGGTAGGGGCAGAAGATGTGGTGGAGGCAGCGGCGAATTACAAGTAGATTGCGCAGATGCCAAGCTAGTGAATAGGAAAAAGAAGATTAAGGCATAGACAAGCCAAGTCCGAAGGGAAGGTGAAGCCATTTTCATGGCTTGGGAAACTTAGAACAGTGGAGTGCAGAGGACACTCCACTGTTGGGTGGGCATTCCTCCCTTACAATCCTTTCCCTTTTACAATTAATATTACCCATCACTCTCTCCTGCTAATACTATTCCTTCGTTCCTCCAAACCCTAATTATTAATTACAATTCAATTATGCCTTTTTATGTTACTCTACTCCTTATTAATTAAATATCTCTACCATACAAAGGATAAGTAGTCAAATTAATATTATGCGTTCTCCAAATACAGGCTAGATGAATAGGGGATTAATTCCAAACATATAGTGTTCATTTTTTTTTTTACCAAATTCCACACATTGAGTTTCAGCACTCGTACACTTCAAGCATAATTAACTTTGTACTTTCACCAAACCATTCCGTTGATATAGGGAAAATAACAAATCAATCATCGTACTTTGTGATCAATAACAAGTCAACCACTAAACTATTTTTACTAACAAATTAACCACTGAATTATGAAAAAAAGTTGCAGCTAACATTACTGTCACGTTTGCCATTAATCGCGGCGGCTTGACAACGAATCACGGTGGCTTGACGACGAACCCGTGGCTGATTGACGATGATCCACTACGGATTGACCACGATCCGCAGTGGATTGATAAGAAGAAAATTCTTTTCTTTCATCTAGTGCGACAATGAATCTTTGCAGATCGATAATTATCTTAATTTTCAACGATTTTGGATGCTTGATGACTCGATTTCCATAATTTTTTAGCGATGCACAGGTAGGAGAGATCTGTTTTTTCATTTGGTGCATATCATAGCAGATTCGGGCAGAAAAAAAATGAGATCGTTTACTTGAAAACTTTGGAAGGCCATAACTTTGTGCCCAGTTGACCGATTTGGATGATTTTTTTTTGATTTCTCATAACTTTTTGATTTTTTTTTTGATTTTGCATAACTTTTCATAGATAGACTTATAAAAGTATGAGAATCCTATTTTGGGTACTAATGATGATATTATGATTAAATACTGAGACTTAAAATACATTTTGGGCTTATTGAATTCTTGGGTTTTTGACAATGGTAGACCTAGTTGAGATATAGATTTAATTTTGTTAGAGATCAAACGATAGCCGGAAAAAGAAAATGCAATGTGAGACACCAGATTTACGTAGAAAAACCCTTATGGGAAAAAACCACGAGCAGAGGAATAATCTACTATGATGAAGATCCAAATACAACTGCGAGTTTTGCGACTCTAGCTTACATCAATTTATAGAGAAAATAAAACCCTAAATGAGATCTACAATTGCGGGCCCATCATCTTGGCCCAATAGAATTCGGGTCACACAGAAATCTAACAATCTCCACCTTGAAATGAATTCTATGAAAGAGATCCATAGCACGTGCTCGTCAGCTCGGCCCAACAAAAGGAATTCAAAACCCTGAATTCTGACAATCTCCTTCTCAAAATGAATTATGATGCAAGTAACCAATTTTTAAATCTTCAAATCTTCCTCTTCCACACCCTTAAAGAAGATCTGCAACGGGGCCCACCTGCCCGTCTCAAAGAAGTATACAAATCACCAATATAAAAGTCTTCAAGGGTAAGTTCAGCAACTGATGCTGACTTGGTTTAAAAACACTTAAACCATGATGGTGACATCTTCAAATCCCACAAACAGTCAGCCAAATCTATGCAAGTATATCTCGCCTCTTGGCCTGCCATATCAAAACCGTCTTTCAAAATCCTTTAAAATTCCACTATCATTATCTTATCATAACGAAATCTGAATCTCAATTCAAAACGTGGAAGATCTACTTCAAAGATCTCATCGCCCCCAAAAACATAACCTTTAATTAAATATCTGACCTAACAAATCACTGGCTTCAATAATATATTCACCCCAAAAATTAAAGCAAAAAATCATGGATATCACAAGATTTCAAAAGATATCCCCAAAAATTTAGATATTTTACCATAACAAATTATCTTCAAAATCAAATCAAATCTAATCGTCAGAATAATCGCAAATATTACAAAATTCAAACTTTATTTGAATTTCAACCAAAAATAATCTCCATGATTGAGATATTCCTGCGATTCCAAATCTGCCATAAATCCATCAAATTTAATCTCCTAAAAATCTTCCGAAAATCCCAATGATTTTGAAAAATTTTTATCTTTGGCAACAATCCAATTTTGTAAAGGACATTCTTGCGGCAGCCCCAATCGAAATGGCTTGTCAACAAGAATGGAGAACACCAATGTAGATGATCTATAGGAACTGACGATAAATAAAAAACCCTCCAATGACGAACCTGTTGTTCGGAGACACACTGCTTTGGAGAACTCCAAATAGAGATGAAAAACGAGGCATCTGTTTCTGATGGTGGCTAAACCAAGACGAATGGCAGGGGGAACAATTTTTCCTTTTTTTTTTCTTTTCTTTTTCCCAAAAAATTGTAATTTTCTAAAAAATTACACAAACCTTGTTCGATGCGGAACGACTGGAGTGAATTTGTTTCACCACACTTGGAAAGACAAACTCCTCAAACCAAAGCTCTGATACCATTTGTTAGAGATCGAACGATAACTGAAAAAAGAAAATGCGATGTGGGACACCAGATTTACGTGGAAAAACCCTTACGGGAAAAAATCACGGGCAGAGGAATAATCTACTATGATGAAGATCCAAATACAACTACGAGTTTTGCGACTCTAGCTTACATCAATTTATAGAGAAAATAAAACCCTAAATGAGATCTACAATGCGGGCCTACCGGCCTGGCCCAATAGAATTCGGGTCACACCGAAATCTAACAAATTTTATGTCTGACATTGTATAGTTTTCCTAAAAACCTATTTTGATACGTGTTCTCATATTATATGACATATTTGGACATGTCAATTTTTATCTTATGTGAATATTTTCACTAGACATATATTTTTTCGGTCGCATGTCTCTACCGCAGATTCAACCACGTCGCGTCTGAAATAATTTGGAGCTCACTACTTTGCACTTTTTGTCGCCAACCTCCTCTGAATCCTTTGACCGCATCAAGACCAAAAAATCGACAAAAATGGCAGATTCAATGTTTGATATTTTTTGGTCGCGAACTTCGTTTGACACCTCGACCGCAGTGTGTCCGCAAAACCACGTTGAAGCTACTAAAGCAAACTCTCCATTAATTTGGCGTGTTCCTCGACAGCTCCTTGACCAAAAAAGGTCGGAGCATTCTATGTTGTGTTTCGGTCGTGTCCCTCAACCGGACCCTCGACTGCAGTGCGGCCGAAAGACTAAAACCCAGTTTTGGTTGCTTTTTCGTTCGCAGCTTCGACCACAACACTTCAACTTCATAAACATGTTAGCACATAATAATACCCGTTTTGAGGGTATTTAAATACATGTATAAATATAATGAATAAAACATTAAGAACATTAACAATAAAATTCCAATAACCAACTTATTATTTGCATCAAAATAATCATTACCAAGTCATCATCAAAATAAACTTAGCCTAACAAAAAGTCTAACAATCTCCCCCTTTTTAATGACGACAAAATCCTATAAGTTGTTTATTCCTAAAACTAAGCATGTGCATCAATGATTGCACATTAGATTTCTCCCCCTTAATATATACAATATCTTAACCTTTATATTCATGCAAATATGCTATGCAACTTATATAACACTCTCCCATTTACAAACTTATATATCACTTTCCTCATTTTTGTCATAATAAAAAAGCAACCCATGGGGAGGGAAGCTAAAAAGTAAAAGATTATCAAAATAAAACAAATGTCATTCAAAAAAAAATCATTCTCCCTCTTTAATATATACAATATCTTAACCTTTATATTCATGCAAACATGCTATGCAACTTATATAACATTCTCCCATTAAAATCTAATTTGTGATCAACAATAAGATACCAAATTTAAACAACCACAATCACAGTTTATTCAAACAAAAATATTCTCCCCATTATTGTCATTAAGCATATAAAATTATTTGAGAGAATGTAAACTTTCAATTCAATTAAAAAAAGATAAGATATACCTATTTTATGCAACCTAGAACGATAAATTAATTGTCAATTTAGAAAAGTGATATCAACGGAAGAGATAAGAATTAACCTAATGATACCACTTATTGATTCACAATTAAAACCAAAACAAATTTTCAAAGATTGATACCAATTGTAAATTTAGGATGACATCCAAAACAAAATCCTATGAGAGATACCAATGTTTAAAGTAAAAAACAGTCCAATTATCTCTCCCTCTATGTTAGTCATAAAACCAAACTATCGGGGATAATACACAATTTAAAACTTTGTTCTCCCTCTTAGAGCAATAATAAAACAACTCATAAATTTCTCCCCCTTTAAATTTATCAACAAGCATATATGAGGGAAACTAAGATTGAGAACCATTCAATTTCAAAATAAAAAAATATAATACTAGTTGAGAGTATTCATGGATGATTCAAGTTTGAAAGCAATTTACTCCCCCTATCTCTATGCAGAAATTCAAATAGTTAGGGATTTAAAATGATACAAAATTAAAATCATTGAAAGATTATACCAATTGTAGAAGTTCAAACCAAAATCAATGATTAATACCAATTTAAAGATTTCACAACAAAAGACATTATTGATACCAATTTGAAAATCAACTACGAAAATATTTTCTTCCCCTTTCAAATAAAAAACCAAATCATTTGGGAAAATCAAAGTTAAAGCCTAAGCAGAAGCAAAAATCATCAAAATTAAAACTTAATAATTCAAAACAAATCAATAATTTCTACACAATTCTATTTTCTCCTCCTATATCATTAACCAATTTCAATCCAAGGGATATATCCAACAAATCAAAATTGATATCCAACAATTCAAACATATACAATTTATAATACCAATTGTTGGAGCACTAATCTCAAGCAAAATACTAATTGAAGAAATAATACAAATTTCGACCTAGGATTCCAAATAAAGAATTAAATCTATCAATGATTCCACAAAGATTATTCAGTCAAACAACTCAATATAAAGAATGAATCCAAAACTATCAAATCTTTTCAAATCAAGAATTAATAACAAGTCTAATAAAAAAATTATGTACTTCCACATAAACTTTTTCATTTTTACCACATTGGAGGCATATTCTTGAGATTTCTCCCCTTTACATTTTTGGTACTCCATCATCCAAGCCATTTATGCTTTTTGGGAGAACCTCCAATGTAACGACCTGGTTTTCTTTTCCTTTTAAAAATTCGCTAAAATTTTAAACTTTTATAAAAAGACTAAAACTTTTAATAAAACCTTTTAAAGATAATATCATAGTGTAAAGCCGGACCATCAAAACCTTTTCATTCTACCCGCTCGTTATAAAAACTTTTACCAAAATACCACGGAAATAAAATCGAGAAACATAGCAGGTTTATCAAAACTTCGTGGAAGCATAAATAATTCGTTTAAGAAAAAATGCTAATGGAAAACTAAATATTTAATACAACTTAATTAGCTATTTTCTCTTTTACTCTCTCTAGCCTGGCCAGCCACGAGTCCCGCACATGCAAATCCTTCATCCATGCGTTTTGATCTATTCATAGTTTTCGCCCTTCCTCCTAAGTCTGTGCATTAATTTCATGTACAGGTACCTATACCTACACCACAAGCAAACTGTAAGTCTAAAGGCTTAGTATGGAAAATGGTTTATGCAGTATGATATGCCTTTCTTTACATATGCTCAGATTTAGTGAACTATAATACAATTAACACAAAGAAGACAAACACAAATAAGAAAATAATACATCACTACTGAAGGAAAGATAAAAACATCGTAATTGAATCTCTTGTTCGTTCATACTTAGTTCATCTTTCTTTTATCTTCTCTATTATTCTCTAATAAAGTAAAGCATCAATCGTAGAAGTTACAGTAAATGAGATTGCTGTAAAAGGTAATATATAGATTATCAACAAAGGAAGAATTAATCATGCTAATATTAATTTAGTTATCCTAATTCGTTACATGCTCAAGGAAGAATTACAATTATTATCCTAGATGATTAAACATATTTTTCTAGTTAATTAATTAAACATGCTAATTTTAGTTAATTAACATGCAAATAATTATGGTAGTTAATTATTATTCTAAGTAGTCGTCCTAGTCAATTTTCATGCATCAAGAAATAATTACAATTATTTAAGAAGACAACCAATTAATTACTTAAGCCAGCTCAATTTAATTACCAATAATTAGTTAATTAGACATTAGTTCACATGATTAGATTACATGCTTAGATTAACTAAATTAGTTACATGCTTAGATTAACTAAATTAATTAACATACTCAATTGATTAACAAATTGGTTAATATGCTCAGGATTCTAGTTAATCAACAATTAAATAGGATCAACTAACTTAGTTAATTATCACAAGTAATTAAGAGTTATTGCTATAATTTTCATTCTATTTAGTTAATTAAACGTGCATAAGTTATAGCAGTAAAACTAATTACACAAAGATATTAATCAATGGTGATGGGTAGCAGAACAATAATGAAGGAAATGACAGTCTATAATTAACCTAGGGATATTAAATTAAACACAACAGGGCAATGTTAACTAAATGTTACGACAAGTAAAACTTCAGCAAATACAACAGCCATAAATATTTTCAGAACAGAGTCATAGTCTTAGTTCATCATTCTTCACAATTTTAGACTAATGGTTCATCATTCTATACTTCATAGCAATCACTATCAACTAACAGTAAAGGAAATTACACACTTAACAAAGAATACCAACAAGGAATAATAGCAGTTATATCAACCAAGAAAATATCACAGTGCTAACAATAATCTACACTATCAGTCAGAAGAAATACCTAACAACAAGGAAATCAACGAAGGAAATACCCCGATTTTTCATAACGAAATTAAGTAAAGATAATTGAAAAATTAATCTGGTATACTTGGATAATTGAAGATTTATTTGATGAAAACTTTAATTGGGGGTAATTGGATATTACTAAGGATTTATGTGATGTAAAATTAATTTGAGAAACCGAATTGAAGAAATTAAATTGGACTGATAATCATCATTAAGCAATATTCGGAGTAAATCGGGAATTGGAATTTAGTTGAAAATAATTTAATTAAATGAAAGTGAATTATTAATTGGAGAGTTTAATTAAATGAGGGAAATTTGTTAAATAAAGGAATTTAAGAAGAAAAGAAAAAGAAAATAAAAAAGAGAAATGGATGGATGTTAACCGGTTCGGTTCACGTTAGTTGGTTTGATTGGAAAGAAAAGAAGGAGGAAAGATGATTGAAATTAGGGCTAAAGAAAGTGAAATTGAGAGGGAGACGACCCAAGAGCGAGAGACTGAGATCGAGAGAGACGAAGAGGGACCGAGAGAGTGCGAGAGGGGAGTCGGCGATGTGGGCTCAAGAGTCGCGGAGTTGGGACCGGCGTTCTACTGGTTCTATCGTCGTGGTGCGGGTTTACGTCGGGGGAACGCTGGTGCTACGGGGCGAGTGAACACCGAATCGATGTAAGCATTTCGGTTTATTTATGCTGAGTCGATTTGGTTTTGCGTTTATGCTGCTGCATGTTATGACCCACACCTGCTGACGTGGAAGGAAAGACGCAAGCGCTCCAAGATACAGCGGAAGGTTCTGGAGAAATGAGTACGCGCCTAGCAAGCTGACGTGAAGACAGTTAGATGAAGGAGAAACTATAAATTCATCGAGGGAGGAGAGGATGGCGTGATGAAGAATTTGTTTTCTGTTATTTCCTTATTTTTCTTCTCTCTTCTTCTCATCTTCTTGTCTGTAATTCCTCTACAGAAACTGGTTGTGTTCTCCATTTACAGCAGTAATACAAAATAATCTTCCTCACTGCTTCATCTTGTTTCTGCAACCGTAACAACTGGTATCAGAGCCACCGATCCTCCATGTTTGAAACACGCTCCAAATCTACCGAAGAAGCCATCAAACGTTTGGAAGGGGAGTTCAAGTCTTTTAGTACCTCTTTGGCTACAGTTTTTGCTCATCTGGAGAAGTCTGATGAACAGCTTCAACAACTAACTGCTCGCCAGGATCGCGCGGATGGCTCTTTTGTCAATATGGAGAAACTCATTTTATCCAACCATGACGCGGTCATGTCAGCCATTCATTCCCCTGTCATACGCATGCGTCCAGGCCTGCTTCCAGAGGCTAATGTTGCTTCCAGTTTTGCTACCCCGTCGCAGATCCGTCAAGTAGAGGTTCTCTGTTCCTACATTTCCTCTCCGTATCGTCTACCTCGACTTGACCATCCTTCTTTTTCTAGGACCAATCCTCGTGAATGGATTCATAAGGTGAACAAGTATTTCACCATCCATCAGATACCAGATCATATGCGTGTTAGTCTAGTTGAACTCTATATGCAAGATCAGGCCGATGTTTGGAATGATGGATTTAAGGCTCGTTTTCCCCATGCTACTTAGGATCTTTTTTCTGATGAATTGTGCAAAAGGTTTACTGGTGTGGCTACTGAGAGTTTCGTTGAGACCTTTAGTAAAATTTGTCAAACAAGTTCTGTCACTAACTATATAGACCGTTTTGAAACACTTAAGGCTCTCGTGTATTCTTCTCTTCCATCCATGCCTGACGAATATTTCATTGATGTTTTTACTAGTGGCCTTACTCATGGAGTCCGGGCTATGGTTAAGATCAGTCATCCCACAGCCTTGTCCCACGCTTTTGAGGTAGCCCTCCTCCAAGAAGGAGCAATTTCAGCCTTACACACTGGTTCCATTCCGGGAAGATAGTTCAGTGCTTCCAAATGGCCAGATAGATTGATTCTTTCCTCTACAACATCCATCCCATCAATTGATGACCCTTCTAAACCTAACCAGCCCTTTCCCAAGATATCTCCAGCAGATTTACAACTTAAAGAAAAATGGGCCTCTGCTACAAGTGTGATGATAAATATTTTTCGGGCCATACCTGCAAAAACCAATCACTGCAATTTTTACTGGTCGATTCTCCTGATGATTCGACCCCTCCCGAAGCTACAACTGAAGGGGTTATTGACACTGAAACCTCTGAATTCATGGAAATCTCTCTCCACGCCTTATCAGGGCAAGCGCCTCACTCGACATTTTGCATTACCGAGGTGGTTCGCCAAACGGCCATTTCAATTTTAATTGATAGCGGCAGCTCACACAGCTTCATTGATGAAGCATTAGCAGCGAGATTATGTTTCGCAATATACCCCTTCCAACGCCTCCCAGTGATAGTGGCCAACGGACAGAAACTGTTCAGTGCTCCACTTATTGCCCTTCTCACCTGGAAAATACATTCAGACTCTTTCACCTTTAATTTTCGTGCTCTTCAACTGGCTGGAAGTGATTTAATTTTGGGCATCGACTAGATAAATCATGTTAGCCCAGTTATCTTCGATCTTCTGAACGACTCCCTCACCATTTCGACGGGCGGCAGACAAGTGACTCTTCCTCACAGTGCTTGATCCACTTTACTTGAGCCAGTGTCTGCACAAGTTTTTGGTACTTGGATCCAACACCAACCATATTACGTGGCAGCCCAGCTCTCTGCCATTACAACCCAGCCCATTGCTACTACTTCTGCCCCTCCTCTCCAGAACATTCTACTGGACTTTGATGATATTTTTAGCACTCCGTATGGCCTTCCCCTTGAACGCTCCCATGATCATGCCATTCCCTTGAACCATGATGCCAAACCGTTCAAGCTGCATCCTTACTGTTGGCCCTTCACTCACAAAGCTGAGATTGAACGCCTCGTGTGTGAAATGCTGGACGACGGCATTATCACTCCTAGCAATAGTCCTTTTGCTTCCCCAGTTCTGTTAGTGAAAAAGAAGGATGGCCACTGGCGTTTCTGCGTTGATTATAGGCAACTCAACTCCTTGATTGTGAAAGACAAATTTCCTATGCCGTTGATCGACGAATTACTTGATGAGCTTCATGGCTATGCTCTCTTCTCCAAGATCGACCTGCGATCGGGATACCACCAGATTCGGGTACGACCTTTCTATTGTCACAAAACTGCTTTCAGGACACATCATGGTTTATATGAATTCGAGGTCATGCCTTTCGGCTTGACCAATGCTCCGGCTACCTTCTAGTCTCTGATGAACACCATTTTTCAGCCGTACTTGCAAAAATTCATCCCGGTCTTTTTTGACGATATCCTTATTTACAGCTGCGATGTTCAGTCCCACTGCTCTCACCTCCGGCAGGTACTTTTACTCTTACGCCAAAATTTTTTTTTTGCTAAACGGAGTAAATGTTCTTTTGGCCAGTCCAAAGTTGTCTATCTAGGCCATGTGATCTCTAAGGCAGGCGTGGAAGCCAACCATGAAAAGATTGCGGCTATGGTTTCTAGGCCTTCACCATTTTCTCTTAAACATTTACGGGGTTTCTTGGGCCTTACCGGTTACTATCGAAAAAGTATCCGCAGCTATGGATTATTGGCTAAACCCCTCACGGATCTTCTTAAGAAAGATAGGTTCCTTTGGTTAATAGATGCCGAAACCGCTTTTCAGTCCTTGAAGTTGGTCATGACCAACTCCCAGTCCTCGCCTTTCCTGATTCTTCTGCTAAATTTGTTATTGAGACTGACACTTGCCATGGCGGTATGGGTGCTGTTTTACTGCAGTTCAATTGTGGCGTCACTATTTAGAGGGCTCCGAATTGACCATCAGAACTGACCACAACCCCTTAAAGTTCTTACTGGAGCAGAAAATTACAACCCCACTTCAGCAAAAATGGTTGACAAAACTTCTAGGGCTTCGCTACTCTATCCAATACAAACAGGGTTGTCACAATTCAGTAGCTGATGCTCTTTCCAGGTTGAATTCCCTTGCCCCTACTTGTCATGCCACTACAGTTGTTCAACCATAGTGGATATGAGAGGTTATAAGTAGTTATGAGGGTGACTCTTGGGTTAGTAATATTATCCAAGATATTTTGCTGACTACTCTTCCTGGGGTGATTTCACTCTTCAGGATGATATTTTGCACTTTAAAGCCAGGATTGTGTTGGGCTCGGCTGGTTCTATTCGACAGAAACTTATTCAAACTATTCATGAGTCTTATGCTGGGGGTCACTCCGGAATTCAAACTACCCTTCACCATGCACGTCAGAATTTTTACTGGCCTGGTATGTCTAAATCCATACGGACCTGGATCTTAGAATGCGACACTTGCCAATGTTGCAAACATGAAAATGTGTCGTACCCAGGTCTTTTACAGCCCCTACCCATTCTGGCCAAACCTTGGACGCATATATCCATGAATTTTATTGAAGGCCTACCGGTAACACTTAAGGCAAATTGTATTCTTGTGGTGGTAGATCGTTTTACCAAGTATGGCCACTTTCTGCCACTTGTTCATCCGTTCATAGCGGTTACAGTGGCTGATCTCTTCCTTGACCAGATTTACAAACTTCATGGCCTCCTACAACACATAGTGACGGACAGGGATAAAATTTTCACATCCACTTTCTGGCAGTCCTTATCTCATTGTTTGGGTACTAAGCTTCATCTGTCTTTCGCGTATCACCCTGAGTCTGACAGCCAGACAGAACGACTGAATCAGTGCGTTGAGATGTATCTCCGCTGCATGTCCCATACTCACCCGCACCAATGGAGGATATGTCTTCCTTTGGCAGAATGGTGGTATAATACCACTCTTCATGGTTTTCTTGAAGCTTCAGCCCTATCGCCAGCTCTCTGTGGCTGATCGTTCCAATAAAAAACTCAGTCCCAGGTATTTTGGCCCTTTTCCAGTTCGTGCTCGCATTGGCCAAGTTGCCTGTGAACTCGTCCTCCCACCTTCGTCTAAGATCCACCCTGTTTTTGATGTCTCACTCCTCAAGGAAAAGTTGGGCTCTGATCATTCCTCAAGCGGCTTTGCCTTCTAATTTTTTGCATCATTCCAATCGATGCCCTAAAGCCCTTCTGCAGACCAGAGTAGTCAAACGCGGAGATTTTCCTATCACATAATGACTAATTTAATGGGCTGACCAGCAAATGTCTAATGCTACTTGGGTAGATTCGGATGATATTATGGCCGAATTTCCTAATTTCCAACCTTGGGGTCAAGGTTCTTTAGGTGGGGATGCCTGTTATGACCCACACCTGCTGATGTGTAAGGGAAGACGCAAGCGCTCCATGATACAATGGAAGGTTCTGGAGAAATGAGTACGCGCGTAGGAAGCTGACGTGGAAGACAGTTAGATGAAGGAGAAACTATAAATTCATCGAGGGAGGAGAGGATGGCATGATGAAGAATTTGTTTTCTGTTATTTCCTTGTTTTTCTTCTCTCTTCTTCTCGTCTTCTTGTCTGTAATTCCTCTACAGAAACTGGTTGTCTTCTCCATTTACAGCAGTAATACAAAATAATCTTCCTCACTGCTTCATCTTGTTTCTGCAACCGTAACACTACAATTGGAATTGTTGAGTGAAGAATTTCATAGATGAAATCGGCAGGGGATTTTTGTGCCGAGTAACTACTGCGGTTGAACGTACAGGTTCGGTTCTGTCGGTTCTGTATTGAACCAATTCATTCGGGCAACTCGATATTTCTAGAGACTCCCTTTACAGATGGCTATTGACGATGAGTAAGTGGAAGATAAGGTTACGCAGAAATTAGGCTGAAAATGTCAAGGAAGTTGGTTCCACACTCAGGTGAAAGTTGACAGCAGCCAAACTTTTAGGTATTTGTCTTCCACTTCTTTCTTCTTCGACAGTGGATGTTAAAAGGCCGAACTCCTCTCTGGAACTGGAGGAGGCCGAGTGTGCTCTGCAAATTGTAAGGGCTAGTGCTTTTACTTTGACAAAGAACTCTCTGTGAATCGCTGAAAAATGCTCTCTGGTATTGATGGCCGAGAGCTGGGGTTTGGAGAGAGTTAGGTTTAGAGGGTTATGCTCTGTGCTGGAGGTTGATATTCGGGTGTGCTCCTTAATTCAGAGGTATATTTTGTTGTTTGATTTTCTAGCTTCCTCTGTATTACTTATGCATATGTTGGTTGTGATAGAATTTGTTGAAGAATAATTGGGCTATGTGCTTCCTGTTCTCTTTACAGCTTATGGGTTTTTGTGGGTAAATATTTTTGTTGGTGTTCTATTGTTAATTAATGCCCTGAGAATTGTGGATTGAATAAATACTCTGTTGGTTTACTATTGTTTGGTTAGCCTCTGAAGGTTGAGATGTTTTAATTGTCGGTTGGAATTATACTTGGGAATTATCGATGTATTTTCTATTTCTGCTTTGTAATTGATGGATTTTAATGGAAAGTTATACTGTTTGTTGGAGAACTGGTGTTGTTAAATAAACGATTGAATATGGCTGATGCTTTCCTGTTAAATTAAGTTGAATGACACTCCCTGGATATTTAGAATGCCAATTGGAGATTTTTATTTTGGTAGTGAGAAGCTATATGAGTTTTATTCTTGGTTATTCACTACCATGTTATGATATTTTGACTATGATGTATTGTGGGGGATTCACAATTTTGGTGAGATTAGGAAATGGAATTTGTAGATAATGATGTTGGCCTTTGTTGGATTGGACATGCTCATTATGGGCAAGAAAATAGGTTTGTACGATTGATCAAGCGTAGTGTGCATAGATTGTAACTATGTGAACTGCCACTCATGCATCATGATAGGACTTATGAAAATGTGACATGCATTACATGATAAAGAAAATGATAATAAATGAAATGTTAAAAGGGCGTTTGGTGGGTTTGAGAGAGAGGGTGACAGTGCTTAGTGGTAACACCCCTGACGGAAACCTCCAGCTCACGTAGAGTGTGGAGTTGGTTTAGCCACAAGACCAACAGATGTATCCCTGCTCTTAGTCCTCAAACGGCGAACAGAGATTAGGTGACGGTAGTGGTGACACCCCTGACGGAAACCTCCACCCTCTTAGGGACTGGAATTGGTTAGCCACACCAACAGATGTATCCTTTCTTTGGAAATGAAAGGAAACGTAAAAGAAAGAAAGAAAGAAATGAAAAGGAAGAAAAGATAGGTTATTTTTTGGATAACGACTACACAAGCATTGTATAAGCATAAGCATTTTATTCTATTTCTTGCTTAGCGTTAGGCTTATGATATTACATGTGATGTAAATGATTCTCATGTGGAGGAGGAGGAGGCATTACCAGAGGAGGCCTTGGGTTATCAACCGGACTCGACCTGAGAGGTTATGGCTCGAAGAAATAAAATGGGATATTTAAAAGTTTTCAATAACATTTTGTAATTAATGGTGAACTTTTTAAATGATTTAAATAAATATATTTTTAAATATTTCCTCTAATTTACTCTGATAGGTTTTTATTGAACACGTTTTAAGAATAAAAAAATGAAAAATGTTATAACTAAGGATTTAAAAAAGATTTTAAAAATTCGAGGAGTTATATTTGTTGTCAGGGAAGAATGCGTATTAAATGATTACACAACAAGCTGTCTAATTTTAAATCCCTAATTGTCGCAGATCTGTGATAGTCTCGTCCGCATTCGTCCGCATGTGTAAAATTCGTAAGGCTGATTTATGTTTACGAACGAGAAATGGCGTCCTTGCCCTGTCCGTACAGTCTGAATACGACATTCGGATGCGATATGGCGTCCGCATGTGTCCAGAAAGTGTCCTGAAATTGGACAGATTCAAAATTGTCGGGTTTGCATTCGTTCGTCGTCATCTGGAATCGTCCGATTTTACCATTCGGATGCGATGTGGAGTCCGCATTCGTCCGGGTTCATCCGAAACTCTACATACAGACGAAGTTAGGATGCGAAATCACGTCCTAAGTCGTCCCAAGGTTTAGGGGTGACATTTCACACGCTTGCGGACGACATCTCTCATCCTCATGGCGTTCGCATAAGTCAAATTTCCATTGTCTTCACATTTTCCTACTAAACTTTTACCCTATAATATTTTTTCCATAAATACACGTCACAATTTGACACATATAGAAACACAATGTAATGTACTGTTTATCCCAACACTTGATTACATCACGTATAGGGGAAAAATATTATCGAGTATTACATCCAACCTCCAACACAATCAAGTAGTTTTCTTTGGTACCCAAACCTTTTTGGGTCCCTTGCTTAAAGATTTTGTTCATTTAGGAACCCACACAAGTTTAGAACTCAAAATAGATTTAGAATTCACATTCAATTTCGATGGACAAATAAAAGATTTATGCCATAAACAATTACATACATTACAAGTTGTAGGGCTTAGTATAATTCTTCTTTTTAGCAAATGGTTCATAGCCAATTTCAGATTTAGCAAATGTGACCCTTTGCCTACTCAAGAGTATATTAGAATTTTTACTACCTTTGGTGAATTTAAGCACAATAGAATTTAAATCATTATTTTTCAATTTCAATTCACCATTACTAATTTTCAACTTACTAATATCATGCTTATTATATTTAATGGTAGCATTCAATTCATCATTTATGCTCTTTAATTCAACAATTTGATCATTAAAGGATTTATTGAAAATAGCATGTTTTTTTATCAAATTATTTTTCTCATTTTTTAACAATTTATATTTATCTTTTAGCCAATTAAAACTTTCTAACAATTCATTAAATGGATTAAGTAAATCACTATCCTCATCATTGGAATTTGAATCGTTACAAAAGGTTATCTCACCACCTTTGGCCATGAAGCATATGTGAGAGACTTCTTCAATTTTGAAAGAGGACTCCTGGCTATCATCCCATGTGGC
>CM039475.1:985854-1000536 GCA_022433065.1 Begonia loranthoides
AATGACAGAGCAAAAGCTTTCGCAAACAACTTTTTTGGAAAGAGTTTTAAAAATTGAAGAATTTTAAAAAAAATAAATAAATGTTTTTTTTTCATTTAAAAAATAAAACAAATAAAATATAATATATCCAAAAATATTAAGTTATTCGCATTTAAGGAATACTAATATGTGTATGGAAACATGAAATGCACGTGCGTGTGAATAATTAAATTATAAAGCGTAAATTAAACGAGGTTTGAATTTCCTAACTCTTCACTAATAGGTGTGACTTAAAGAGATTTCTTATAAGTAGAGTTTTAAATTTGATAGGCGTGAATTTATGAGATTTTACTCGAGGATGTTCTATTCATTTTTTATAGAAGGTTGAAAATAATTTAAAGAGGATTTTAAAAGAAATAAATTTGGAACGTCTGATTGATCTCTTATAGACTGTTGTCAAAATTCATAATTAAATAAATTATTAAAAAGAACATTTCAAACTCTATCACGTGATCGACAGAATTTGATATTGTCAGAGAATAGATCGACCGAGTTTAAAATGTTGCAATTACATATAATATATTATCTGTTGAAATTTGAAAACAGTATAAGTTGTTACTTTAAATTAAAAAGGAAAAAAGAAGCAATTCCAACAAATAAAATATTATATGTAACTATATTATCACCTAAACAAGGTTCCTCCCTCCCTAATTTATTAGATTAATCACTTTTAGAAACTATATAAAGTAGTAAAGTAGTTTCAACGCAATAAATTTACATTTTGAGATTATTTACCTCATTAAAAAATAAAATTATTAACATATAAGAAATACTAAAAGAATTTAATCTATATATTAAGAGGTATCTTAAAAATATAGAATAATATCATATTTATATTATAATTTTACATTATAATATTATGTTTTGAACGTAAGAAAGATAATACACCAGAGTTTCTCTGAAAAAATAAAGAAGATTTAAGTATGGTGAAATTAAGATACAAAGCATCTATATTTTATTCATAGAAAATGTGTGTTAAACAACTTAAACGATCTATTTATGCTTCACTAATCAAAATTACAGCATATAGATCAATGCGAAATAAATTCTAAATACCTCTGGCCATTGATAGTGAAAAAACGGGGACAACCGCTTTCCCTCTCTTCTGAAGAATCTCTTCTAACCCTTTTTATCTCGTGACGATGGTGTATTTCGTTTCTGAAGTGAAAAAATGGAATCAGGGGACCTCCAACATCAATTTCCTTCTATTTATCAACTTCTGCCATCATCGAAGTTGAGTGAAGAATATGGGTAGTTTCTTTTATAGAAACTGTCAAAAACCAGACCACTTCCATTTCATTAGCAGTTATTTTCTCTGAAAAAACTGTTAATGCCAATATTCTCTCACTTTGGTCTGAGTTTTTTATAATTTCTGTAGTAAGAAAACACAATACATAAATCATAGCGATAAATTTTCTTAATGTAATCAAGAATTATCTTCCATGTATCACGATGCATTATGTTCCTTCTTTATTTCACATATACTTCATAAATAAACCTTATGTTTATCCGAGGTTCATAAACTGAAGTATATTTCTCAAATTGAATGTATACACAATAAATTTTATAATGAGAAATATAATAAGAAGAGTTATAAACATTCGTTTTTACAACGAAAAATTACATGATGGACCCAAGTCTCATTTTAACTACATGATCCTTAAATTTTAACGGTGGCATGCCCTTAGTCAAAGGATCGGCGACCATCAATTCAGTGCTTGTGTGTTCGATGACCACTAAACCATCTTTAACATGTTCTCTTATGGCTAAATACTTAATGTCGATATGCTTACTTCGATTACCACTTTTGTTGTTTTTAGCTATAAAAATCGCAGATGAATTATCGCAACATATCTTCAGCAGTCTAGAAATCAAATCAATGATTCTATGCCCTGAAATAAAACTCTTCATCCATACACCATGCGAAGTTAACTCAAAACACGATACGAACTCAGCCTCCATAGTGGATGTGGCAGTCAAACTCTGTTTAGCACTCCTCCAAGATACAGTTCCACCAGCCAACATAAAAATGTATCATGATGTTGATTTACGAGAATCAACGCAGCCAACAAAATCTGAATCGGAGTATCCAATTACATCCAATCTATCCGTCCATCTGTAGATAAGCATGTAGTCTTTGGTCCCTTAAAGGTACCGTAACACTTTCTTTGCAGCTGCCCAGTTGTCTTTACCAGGGTTACTCTGATTTCAACCCAACATCCCAACAACAAATACAATGTCTGGTCTTGTGCAGACTTGAGTATACATCAGGCTTCCAACAACCAAAGCATAGGGAATGTTCCTCATTTGCTCCCTCTCAAGATCGTTCTTCGGGCACTGGTTCTCATGGAACCTGTCACCCTTCACTATAGGAGCAACACTAGGTGAACAATCTTTCATCCGATATCTCTCTAAAACTTTATTGATATAAGTTTCCTGAGACAATCCCAAACAACCTTGGAATCTGTCTTGATGAATCTTTATACCAATGACATAGGAAGCATCACCCATGTCCTTCATATCAAAGTTTTCAGAGAGAAATTGTTTCACCTCATGCAATATACATTTATCATTAGTTACAAGCAAAATATCATCCACATATAGGACTAAGAAACAAATTTTTCTCCCACTAACCTTCTGGTATATACATTGATCTATAATGTTCTCTACGAAATCAAATGAAGAGATAACATCATGAAATTTTAAATACCACTGACGGGAGGCATATTTCAATCCATATATAGATTTCTTAAGCTCGCACACTAAATGCTCACCATCACTAAAGGAAAATCTTTCAGGTTGTTTCATATAAACCTCTTCCTCTAGCTCTTCATTGAGAAAAGTCGTTTTCACATCCATTTGTTGCAACTCAAAATCAAAATGTGCAACCAATGCCCAAATAATGTGAAGAGAATCTTTCTTAGATACAGGAGAAAAATTCTTCGTGTAATCGATTCCTTCCCTTTGTGTGAATCCTTTAGCAGCGAGTTTTGCTTTATATTTTTTAATGTGCCTAATAAGTCTTTCTTAGTTTTAAAGACCCATTTACATCCTATGGCTTTTACACCATTAGGCAACTCGACAAGATCCTAGACTTCGTTTGAATTCATAAAATTCATTTCGTCTTTCATGGCATCATACCATATTCTTGATTCACCACAACTTATGGCCTATGAAAACGTCTTAGGATCATTTTCGACTCCAACATTATAGTCCGAATCTTGTAGATATGTGACATAATCCCTAGGAATAGTTGATCTTCTTTCTCTAGTAGATCTTCGTAGTGTTGTTTCAACATTTTCTTGAGAAATTTGTTTTTTAACTGGTTGATCAACAATTTCTGGAACTTCTTCAAGAACTCAATCTATTGGATTATTATCAGCAACTTGTGGAATAACATTTATTGATTGTTCAACACTCGTTTGGACTCAAGGAGTGTTATGAACAACAATCAATCTTTCACTTGAGTTAGAGGATTGAACATCAATGCGATCTCTTTCATAAATAATATCCTGAAATTGATCACTCCTACCAATTAAGTCATTCTCAAGAAATTTTGCATTTCTTGATTCCACAATCCTAGTGTCGTGAGATGGACAATAGAATCCATACCTCTTAGACGTCTCGGCATATCCAATAAAATAGCCACTAATGGTCCTTGAATCTAGCTTCTTTTCTCGTGGATTATAAATTCTCATTTCAGACGGGCATCCCCAAATGCGTATATGTCTCAAACTCAGTTTCCAACCTTTCCATAACTTAAATGGCGTCTTTTCGACAGCCTTGGTTGGAACTCGATTTAATATATATACTGTCGTCTTTTGTGCATCGGGCCACAAGAAATCTAGAAGTTTGGAGTTGCTACTCATACTCCTCACCGTATCCAATAATGTTCGATTTCTTCTTTCTGCCACACCATTCTGATCTGGAGAACTAGGCATGGTGTATGGAGCAACTATTTCATGCTCTTGAAGAAATCTAGCAAACGGACTAGGTGCTTGTCCATCCTCAGTATATCTACCATAGTATTCTCCACCTCTATCATTCCTCACGATCTTAATTTGTTTACCGCATTGTTTCTCTACTTCTGCCTTAAAAACCTTAAAGGTATCCAATACTTCATTTTTGTTCTGAAGCAAATAGAGATACATGTATTGTGAGTAATCATCAATAAAAGAGATGAAGTATCTCAGACCATTTGAGTCCATAACTGGACTACAAATATCTGAATGTATGATCTCTAATATCTCTGAACTCCTCTTAGCACCTTTTTTAGATACGTTGGTTTGCTTTCCCTTAATACAATCCAAATATGTATCAAAATCAGTAAAGTCTAAAATACTAAGTACTTTATCATTTACTAATCGCTTAATTCTCTGTATGGAGATATGTCTTAATCTCTAGTGCCACAACATAGAGGAATCCTCATTTATAACACATCTTTTATTACTAGTGTGAACATGCATAACATCATGAGTAGTATCATTTTGTAAATCAATAGAGAAAAGACCATCAGACATTGTACAATTTCTAACAAGATCATATTTGTATAATAAACTGAAGTTTACATATGAAAATGTAAAGAAAAATCTCAAAGGTACAAGACTTGAAACTGAAATTAAGTTTCTAGAAAAACTAGGAACATACAAAGTCTTTTCTAAAATCAAAATGAAACCACTGCTAAGAACTAAACTGCATGTTCCAACAGCTTCCACATGTGAACGCATCTTGCTCCCTGAATAGATGCTCTGTTCACTTCCCACTAGTTTCCGAAGGTTTCGCATACCCTACAAGGTATTCGAAATATGGATTGTAGAACCAGAATTAATCCACCAAGTGTTATAAATAATATGAGCCATATTAGATTCATAACAAACAAAAGAGATTGATGTACATTTTCTTTCAAGTCATGCCTTAAGTTTGGTGCAATCTTTCTTAATGTGCCCTTTCTTGTCACAGAAAAAACACTTGATTTCCTTCTTGATTTCACCAGATTTGATTGGTATTTTACCTTTCCCTTTATCTTTCTTTTTGGCTTGTGTCTTTTTCTTTCCTTGGGTCATCATAAATGTACTATCTCCTTTTTCCATTACCAACCTCCCTTCCTCTTGAACACACGTGATCATCAACTCATTAATAGATCATTTATCCTTATGTGTGTTATAAGAGATTTTAAAAGGACCGTATGGCTGTGGAAGAGTATTCAGAATGTAGTGCACCAAGAAAGAATCTGACATTTCAACCTCAAGTGTCTTTAGTTGAGCCACAATGTCTCTCATCTGCATGATGTGCTCACACACACCCGTAACTGTAGTGAGACTTAAGGATGAAAATTTCATGATGAGTGTACTTGCTAGTGCCTTATCTAAAGTTACAAATTGCTCTTCTATAGCTTTCAGCATTGGCACAACATCATTATGCTGCTCGATAGAATCACAGATACTAGCAGCGATCTTAGTCTTTATGAACATCACACTAAGGCGATTGGCACGTTCCCAACGTTCATAAGGAGCTAGATCTTCTGGAGTGCTGGTCGGAGTTATAATAGGTTTATCTTTCCGTATAGCATAATCAATGTCCACACATCCCAAATGAAGGAGAACTCTCTTCTTCCATACTTTATAATTATCACCCTTTAACTCAGGTATATCGCATTTTATATCAGAGAAACTGAATGAATTTATAGCTGCAAAAAAGTAAATAACATGCTTAATTAAGGCAAAAACTGAATATCATCTTTTACCAATATAAATCATGCAATAATAATGAATCTAAAAACATAAAACTTGCCTGTGGGCTAAAGTTCTAATTTAATAAGATTTATTTTCACCGATTAATAAAACTATCAAGTTATATCTCTTTTCTTAATTCCTGTGGGTAATTAAGAAAAATAACTCAATATTTTATTTTAATTAATTAAATAAATATAATAAAATTTTCTGTGAGATAAATTTTATCATATTTATAAAATTAATTATAATAAATGTCATAATGTGATTTTGTAATACTTAATATATAATTTTGTTTAAATTAAAGATGTTGTGGCTACTCTTCAATTAAATAAAATCATATTAAATCACTCGACATTTGTACTTAGTTTCATTGTGATGAAATAACATGCTCTTAATTTTGTATACATTTATAAACTAAATTATGCATACAAGAATTAAATTAACAAGTATGTGCAACTAAATAAGCATGTAAAAATATAAAATTAATTAACAAGCTATTTAATTGACAAACTACTTAATTCCAATAGAATAGTTTATGTATTTATTTTTACATATGAAAGCAAGAATTAAACACAACAAACATTACTATAATGTAATATTGTATTTTATTTGCAATTATATTATCACAAACAAAAGCTGACAAATTTGATTTTATTCAGAAAATATCATTGGTAGAGTGGTTACACACTTAACCTACCATTCTAGAGGTCTAGGGTTCTAATCTCAAGTTATACAGTTTTCCACAATTTTTCTATTAATAAACCACAGTTTATGAATGTAGGAAATCCGAATTATATAACAAAGTAATAAGTAGCTGAGTGGCAACCCACTCAATGTACTACTTTGAGGGCACAGTGGCTTGCTGAAAGCCCAGAGTCTTTATTTGATCCAGGATGTGTGATGTATATGTCATTCCAAGGCGGTCTATTAATCTACTAATAAGTCATTTAATGGCAGTTCCATCTATCACTTTATTGTGAAAGACCAGATCAGCCCGTTCCACCATAAGTACCTCTTGAGGAACCCTATGAGAAAAAAGAAGAGACAAGTCTCCAAACTCTAAAGAGTTAGCAAGTTTCCTACCTTCTTTCCCCCTTGGCTTAAATGAAAGGCTTGCTTTCTGGCCACTTCTTCTGTTGAAGTGGTGTGTTTAATTCTTCCGATTCTCCACCAGAGTAATATATATGAGCAATAAAAGCGGTTTTTCGATCCCCATCTCCAGCGAAAATGACATGTAGTTTCTGCAACCAAAAACTACATGTCGCCCAGGTCATCTTCAACCTCCAGCCGGGTCAAGTTTCTCTCTATTTTACACACCAAATTCAACCATTTTTGTTTCAAAACATTCATAAGAGAATTTCTGAATGATTCTTCACAACATAAAATTTCGAAATCATCCAAAACATTATCTTTATAATTTTAAAATTTTTCCAGAATTGTGACTTCGAATACGTCAAGATAGAAGAGATTATTGCTCTGATACCATATGTTAAACAACTTAAACGATCTATTCATGCTTCACTAATCAAAATTACAGCATATAGATCAATGCAGAATAAATTCTAAATACCTCCGGCTATTGATAGTGAAAAAACGGGGACAGCTGCTTTCCCTCTCTTGTGAAGAATCTCTTCTAACCTTTTTTATCTTATGACGATGGTGTATTTCATTTCTGAAGTGAGATAATAGAATTAGGGGGCCTCTAACATCAATTTCCTTCTATTTATAAACTTCTGCCATCATCGAAGTTGAGTGAAGGATATGGGCAGTTTCTTTTATAGAAACTATCAAAAACCAAACCACTTCGGTTTCATTAGCATTTATTTTCTCTAAAAAAATTGTTAATGCCAACAATGTGAACTTATGATGATTGCGTTTTAACACCTCATTCCCTTGTCTATTAAATTTATCAAATTAATTGTCAAAGTACACTTGACTGCACATAATTTTCAAAGGAAAATCCTTAATCGGTTATCTGCAGCGGAAGCCTCCATATGCACTAAGGAAATCTACACTCCTGCAGTAGGAATCTACATATTTACTGCCAGCGACAACTATTTTATTGTCCAGTCGACCACACCAAAAATTTTCAAAGGAAAATCCCATATTGGATATATGCAGTTGATGCTTGCATATTCGTCGCGAAAATCTACACATCTGCATGAATCTACATATCCACAGCGGACGACCACTATTTTAATGTCCAGTCAACTACAATACTAACTGAGGCATAATTTTTCCTTGGATCGGACAACTAGTCCAAATTGCATGTTTTGCTTTCTGGTCATCCACTCCTGAAAAGGATTTTCAAATACAGATGCTTTCTCATATACACGGATGCCTACTTGAACATTTTTCAAAGAAAACAATTTGTACCATACTTCCACTCCCAAGAGGGTTTCGAAGTCCGAATGGTCGTGACCCAGCTCATGCACCTAGTCCCAAGCATAATATACTATCCAAACACCAGCAACTGTACCAAAAATTCACTTCCCATACAAACACACACATCCATTATAATCCAAATAAATTATAACACATTTAGACATCTAACCTCACTTTAACATCAATTTATCAACATCAATCAATCGATGACCTAACCAATATAAATCAACCTCCATTAATAAAGGATCATTGAACATAGTCATTGCAAAATTTTCAATTAATACAATAAAATTCTCGAATGTTACAACTTATTAGAGAGTTCAATTCTTTATTCAAGGGTTGGAAGAAAAAGTGTATCAAGAAAAAAGAAAAATGTAAGGATCATTTGAAGAAGTGACTAAATTTGGAACGAAGGTGTCTCCGAGGTAAGTTGACAATTTTTCTTTTTCTCTCAAAATTAGTGTAAAAACTTGGATTTTCAAGAGATGTTTGATTTTAGCAAACTTGACTAACTAGATGATAAGTCGCGACTCAATCATTATTTAAGCCGCAACTCAGTCCTCAATTAAGTCGAGGTTTAGGGCCTATTTTGGGTCAGATTTGGGTTTTTAACTCGCTTGTTTCATAGATTATTTCTAACCTAAAGACGAGACTTATAAAAATTTGATAATCCTATTTTGGGTTCTAATTATTGTATTATAATTAGGTACTAAGACTTAAAGACACATTTTGGGATTCTTGAATTCTTAAGTTTTAGACAGTGGTAGGGGGCATAGTGATATGATCCAGAAAACACACAAAGACAAAGATTCATTGGTGTTGGGAGTAATATGCCCAACAAGCAAATGTAATAGAACACTTTTGTAATATATGAATAAATTTATATTGATTGATATTATGTTAACATTTTATATTATATTTTATAAAATTCATAGAAAATTCCTTGGATATTTATGCTAACTTTATATTAGCATATATATTGTATATATGTGGGATAAAATATAAAGAGTAATAACCAAAATATGTCCATGATTTATATTTGAAGTATGGAATCTTCAAATAGTTCATAGTCATAAACATAGTTTATCTCATTAAGAATGTATAGTCATATCCCGACTAAATATGTAGTGACATAAGATAAATATGTTTTATATAATATGATTATATAGGACTGGACCAGATATAATTACATTGTTCTAATAATTTCCGTTAGATATAGAACAATTAATTTTATCAGAATGATGGTCATATATGTATGATCTTAATTCGTTGCATTTAATAAACTCCTATTTTTGTTTTAATTTATTCTTTGATTTACTCGGTAAAATTTTGTACAAGTTACGATTCGTATACCTTGTATATTGGGACTAAATTAAAATGAATAGCTGAGAATGTTAATATCGATACAATGAAATCCATTCCATAGATTCCCTTGTTTGTTAGTTCAAGGATTGAATAATTAGCGCGCAATTCATAATCGTTATGAATTAATTATTCAATTAAGAACTAATAGTAGTCAAGGATAAAGAAGCAATATGAGAGGTTAACGGATGATAAACCTAGCTCTATTGCGAATCTAAATAGAGGGTTAATGCATATGTAATGACTATATCAATGGACATTACTTTAAGTAAAAATACTCTATAGTTTTGAGAGTGCAACTCTAAGTATTTAGTGGAATTACTTTAGAGTTAATAATTATGTTAATTAATATAAAGAGTTTATATTAGTTAACAAAATATTATTAGAGCTTAAAACTATAGGTCCATCGGTCCCTTTGTCACCTTCTATCATTATTCGAATAATAGAAAAATGAACAAATAAGATTAAATAATTAATTATGAATTAATTATTTAATACACTCAATAATAAGTTTATTATTATTATTTTTTCATTAGATGAAATAATTGAATTATTGATTATTCAATTAATTAAGACAAAATGACAAAAGTTGTCAAAGTTAATATATTTATTATGTTTCATTAAATGAAACAAATTGAATTATTGATTATTCAATAAAGTAATAAATATAAAGTAACTTTTAAAAATAGTTTTTAAAATAGATTTTGTCAAATTTGAATTAATGTCAAATTTGATTTAATGTAATGACCTTTTATTTCCCATAACATTTTCATTATAAATGTGTTATAACTTAAATGTGCCAAGTGTTGAAATATGGTGAAAAGACTTTTGATTTTCATAACATTTTTATAAATGTAATGAGGAATTTGTAGGGTTTTTTCTCTAAATGCCATAATGGCCATTATGGAGAAATACCACTATAAATAGAGGTCAAATTTCATTAGCAAAAAAATTTTTGAGTTTTTGAAATCTTTGAAAAAGAAATCCATTTTGAGAGAAAATTTTAGTCTTCCGTGTTGGCTTTAAAAAATTGTTTTCTAAATCCAAATAGATCGTCTCATGTGTTGAGAATACGATTTATCATAAATTGAGTGTTATCTTGTTTCGTTCATCACGCCCACACGTGCTTATTTGAGGTAAGGAGGATTGGCGGAGAAGATCGACGGTTGATTTAGTACCCGTGTGAAGTGAGCTACAAAGGTAACATTCTTTATTTTTAGATTAGATCTAAATACATATTATTATTAATATATTATAACAACGATCCATTTTTATGTTCATGATAAAATTGTTTTTTCATGATACATAGGTTACGCACGTTACCGTTGCTGTGAACATCGGTAATTCCGCCGTGCGAGGGAACCTAAAAACCAACAATTGAAAGTCCAATGACTGAAGCAAGAACAAAGAAGATGGAAAAAATATACATGTTTTTATCAATAAAATCCAAGATAAAGAACCATCAAATGACAAGCAAAGACCCATGATGATGCTAAGAATTAAGGAATAAGTAATATAGGAGCAAAGAAGCATGGAAAGCAAGCAAATGTTGCTAAAATGCAAAAAAGAAGTTGACCATCCATTACAGCAGCGCGCACGTCCAGATTGCCAGTGCGCACACGTGCACAGAACGTCGTCAGCGCGCACATCCCTCAAATCATGTGCCTGTCAGTGCACCCCATCAGCCGCCCAGGCCTGACCCAGCCTAGCACCCATCATTGCCCGCCCGAACTCAATATGGTCGCCCTTGCCCGATTCCGCCAAGCACGCGTGCTAGTCCAGCCCAGCCAGCACTCCCACTGCGGCCACCATTCACTAAAACCCTAAATTTTTACTTTCTTTTGTGTTCTTTTGGTCTTTTTACTATGTTTCTAGATTTAACCTAATTTTTCCTATTTAAACAATTGTATGATCCCAAACAAAGAAAACATTTTGATGAATTAAAATTTGAGATCTTTTAGCTTGTGAGAGATTCTTCTCTTTAGTTCTTTGTGAATAACTTTATCTTCTTCAAGTATTATTCTTGACAGATCAAACTTTGATAGCTTTGGTTCAACCAACAAGTTTTGTTAGGGTCAAACTACTTTTCTTGATAACTCTCATTCAACCAACAAGTTTAGTTAGGGTCAAGTTATTCTATTTCTTTATTCGTAAGATGATCTGTTGTTATTGGGTCTAAGGTTCATTAATACCCTTAGTTTCCATCAGTTGGTATCAGAGCATTGGCTCGAATGAATTCAAGGTGCTATCTTTTATTTTCGTTATCAATTTCTTCTTCTTCTTTTGATCATTTTGATCATAAATTCAAAAAAAAATTCTTTTCTTTATTCTTTCATTCATCTATCAAAAAGCAAAATTTTAATCTTTTCGATCATCTATTGTTATCAAGTTCCTTTCTTTTGATCCTTTCGATCATCTATCAAAGAAAAAGTGAGCTTTCTATTCCAAAAAAAAGGGAGCTTTTTATTCAAAAAAAAAAAGGAAAGAAAACATATCCAAATTTCAAAATTACCTTATTGGTTACATCTCAAATAGTGCAATTCCTCTATCAAATCATTGATCTATTTCTCTGAGTTTTTCCGAATTATTCAGAAAAAGTTTCCATTTTTGGAAAGATCATTAATACCTTATCCATATTCAAGGTATTTGCTCCTTAAGCTACTTAATCACAATAAGTAGTTTGAGTAGTTTGTTTTTTAATCAAATCTGGAAAATTGGATTAAAAGTTTGAATTTTTTTAGTTTATGCTTGCTGAATATTTCTTTCTTTGATTAAGTTGTTACGTAAAGATCTAAAAGTGGGGAACGAGTGATAAAAGGCAAGAGTTTGAGCCTATTTTATAAACGTCATTTGAGTGCAAACACGAGTGGAGTGATCCTTTATTCGAGTGAAACACGTGAGGGAGAGGAAAGATCCAAACTTTATTATTATTTTCTTACGTATTATTTAATTTATCGCATTTAATTTTAGCACTTTTATTTTATCGCATTTATTTTTTGCTTCAATTACCTTGCTTCGCTTATTACTTCCTGATAGCATTTGATTATATTATTGTAATTTTCCTTCTCTTTACATTTACTTATTTATAATTGTTGATCTGAAGTCATGAGTGGAAGTGGAGAACAGGAAAACGTAGATTTGAGGGTGTTTATGAGGGCCATGTAAGACCAATTCCAAGCCCTTGCCCTAAGAATTGACCATTTGGAAACACCAACCCCACCACATGGCCGAGAAAAGAGGCATTTTGAAAGAGATGAGTTTGATGAGAAAGATGTGAATCACCAAAGGAGAAGAGATTTCCGAATTGATAGGAAAGATGGCAATTTGAGCAACATCAAGGTAAATATCCCGCATTTCCAAGGAAAAAGTGATCCGGAGACATATATAGAATGACAACGAAAGGTGGATCTAATTTGGATTTTTATACCTCTAGACCAACCTCCTCCGAATTGCTATTTTTGTGAATTTCCAAAACTTTTTCCTCCAACGCACATTGTTTTCCTTCAACAATTCTAATCAAAATTTTTGAATTTCAACCAAGGTATTGAATTTACAGAGAGAGGGAGACAACGACTTACCAAAAGTGACAAAGACTCGGTCACAAAGTCTTGAAATTTCGTCCAAAATGGCTGGATATGGTATTGCGTTGGAGAAAGAAATTCACCGTGAGAAAAAGGTGAAAACAGAGGTTTAGGAATGGGCATTCTTAACACTAGGAAAGGAGGGGATTCTGGAAGAAATCCCCCTCCTCCCACAACGCTCGCCTTAGATGATCAATCGGGGGAAAACGTTTCCAAAACATGTTTTCCCCAAATTAATATATTTTTTATTAATATAAGCAGACATTACATGTTTTATGCTTTTCGATTCCAACTCGAGCAGCTATTATAATCACTTGAAATTAATAGTCATAATTTAACAACTTTCTTATGCATTGTGTTAACTTCACGTACATATAACTTTTCATATTTTATACCCAATCGACTCAACTCTAAAGCCAATTTGTGTTTTACTATATCTAATTTTTATATTCCAAAAGAGATTGAGATTCCAAGTACAATAACCACTTCAATTTACCTCAAACAATTACAATGATTGTATGCAACACATTCAAAACCTTTGTGAAAAAATCAATATCTTAACAAGCATATATCCATTTGGTCTAATTTCACTATTATTCTATAGTTTAAAGTATCTACTATCATACTTATTTTTAGTTTGGCTTAACTTGTCCATCTTTGCCCACTCATGATTTATTATCATTTAATCACATTTAATTATTCTAAACATGATCATTGTAGTTAATCTTAATTCAAGTCATCATATTAAACAAGGAGGTAAGTTATTCTAATCCTTTCAAAATTAGAATTTCATGTAATTTGAATGTAATAAGTGGAGATTTATGCATAAAAGCAATTGTTTGGGGTTTATGAATAGATTTACCCGGAAGTTGTTGAATAAAATGTTGAAATCAAGTAAATTTAGATGAGCTTTGATGATTTTGGCATGAAAAATGCGTTGGAATCTCGAGAAAACGTATTTGCAATGCTACAAAGGGAGTAATTGTGCCCAAAATTAATTATTTAGGTAGTTTCTGGGAATAGTAGCCCCCAAAATCAATTATTTAGACTATCTAGGCATTGTAGCGCCACACAATGTTGTAGCACTGCTACAACATTTGATACCACGTGTTTTTAATCCATTTTGTCAATCATTTTATCCCTTCTTTTGACATGGTTTAGGATATGATTAGAGGACACCTAAATAGATATATAACCATAATTCATGTATCATTTTGCTTGTTAAATAATAAGATTTGCATGGTTCACATTACATGCATTATTAATATGTTTCAATGTATGTGTAAAATAGATGCTTAAATCATTTATCATGAAATTATTTATACATACAAAGGTTTTAGAGGGTGTATTATTGGTCATATTCAAACACAATATATTTCTCGTTGGCTATCTATATGTATTCTATGATGTATGTAAAGCTCAATAAATAGAAGGTGTGAAATCCAGCTCATTAATGGGGCCCATTTAAAAAATAAAAAAATACAAAATACAAAATTTGCAAAATATCTTCTCTCACCCCATTACAGGGGTGATCTACCGAAGAAAGGGGAAAGGATCCCCCTTCTGTTACTTCGAATCACCCA